>APFE031283394.1:0-17767 GCA_000404065.3 Pinus taeda | reverse complement strand
AAGGAGATGCAAGATAAAGGAAGTTGGAAGACCATAGAGAAGAAAAAGAAAGCTACACCACCAATCTCGCCAAGAAAGACAAGGAGTCAGACAATTAGAAATTAGGAAATTATAGGTCCGATAGACCAATTTGGTCTCAGTGGACGTTAACCACCATCATCATCATCATCATCATCACATCAATGACCGGTAATCAGAAAATTTCTCACATGGTCAACTTCAGCTTATTCATTCCCATTGTGTAGAAATGTACCACGACAGCCAGTGAAGACCTTGGTCGTATCAGCATTCATTGGTTCACTTGATAGTTACTCTTGTTGCTACTAGTTGATACCCTTCCACCTTATATCTTGCAGTTGTTGGGTTGTGTTATATTCTTTCCACATCTAGCCCATGTAGTTAACAAGGGGGTTAGACGGGGGGGGGGGGAGCCCCTGTTCATTGCATCGATTGTGTAAGCCAGGGGGAGGGGGCGAGTAATAGGGGGTTTGAGGCATACTCGTAACCCCACTTTATGGGGTCTCGGGCAGTGCCCCAAACAATTTTGGTTTTGGACCCTATGTTAGGTTGGGCGGACCTACCTATGGTTTTTTGCATGATTTTCACACATGTTTTTTGGACGTGATGGTTTTCAGTCCATGGTATTGGACGTGATGGTTTTCGGTCCATGGTATTGGATGTTTCGGCATGTATAAATATGTATTATAAAATTGAAAGGAACATATTGAAAAATCAAGCTGGTAGTCCCGGTTTTGGGATCCAGGGGAAAATCTCTATGTATATGTGTTTTATGTCTTATGCTCTCGCATTTTTTTTTTTATGTGTTTTAGAATTCATATGCAAGTAATTTCTGTATGGGGTTAAAACCTACATTTGGTATCGGAGCAATTTTGGCTTCAAGGGGACACCTTTGTTGCTGAGGGGTTTCACTCGGGCCTGTGGTAAACCCTATTTAGTGGGAGATCTACGAGATTGATTTTGGTGGTGAAAGAAGATGGCGAGTAGTGGAAATATAGAGATCAAGAAATTTAATGGTTAGAGTTTTGAGTCGTGGAAACTCAAGATGAAGGATCTATTGGTAGATAAAGATGAGGGGATCACAGTAGATCCTGGTACTAAACCAAAGGGAGTTTCTGATGAAGAATGGAAGAAGTTGGATCAGAAGGAAAAGAGCACACTACGATTGTGTGTCTCAGATTCAGTATTGCTGAATGTATTAGGGGAAGCTACGGTGAAGGCATTGTGGGACAAGTTAGGGATTTTGTACCAATCTAAGTCTCTGGTGAATAAATTGTTCCTGCGAAAAAAGATGTATAACCTGAGGATGAAAGATGGAGACTCGGTGATAGAGCATCTGAATGCATTTAATACTATGGTAAGTCAGTTAGCATATGTTGATATTAAAATTTTAGATGAAGATAAGTGCATCAGTTTGTTGTGTTCTCTACTAGATTCGTGGGATAGTCTAGATATTGCAATAGGTAGCAGTGCAACTGCCTTGCAGTTTGATGAAATAGTCTCATCCTTGATGATGGAGGAGATGAGACAGAAAAAAATGGAGAGCCAAAATGGTGATGCCTTGTCTGTATGAGGATGGTCCCAGAATAGAAACAAAAATAAGTCATCGAGTGAGAGATCTCAATATAGAGGGAGATATAAATCTCTAGGAAAACCTGTAAAGGTGATGTGCTGTAAATGCGGAAAGGAAGGGCACTACAAAGGGACTGTAAATCTAAATCTCCTGATAAAGGAAAGGGATCTGATGATGCTCCTTCTGCAGAGGTTAAAACCACCTCACATGAAGGTGGGGATGTGTACTTGGCTTCTTCAAGTACACATGTAGATAATGAGGCATGGTTGATTGACTCAGGTGCATCCTTTCACTTCACTCCCCATAGAGAGAGGTTTTGTGGGTATCATAAATACGATGGCGGTGATGTCTTCTTAGGGGATGATAGGAAGGCTAGAATCATTGGTTGTGGAAAGGTAAAGTTGAAGTTGTAAGGTGGAAGGGTTAGAACACTTCCGGGTGTTCTGCATACTCCTGCATTGGCCAGAAATCTGATTTTTGTAAGCAAGTTGGATGATGCAAGTAAAAATAATGTTCAAGAAGGATACCTGCAAAATGGTTCAATGAGCACTGATATTGATGCTAGGAGTTTGAATTGGAACTCTGTACAAGTTTCAAGGTAGCACTGTTATTGATCGGTGCAACAGTTCTATGCTTCCTGAAAGTGGAGTAGAAAATCTAGTGGTCTCTGGAGTGAAGACCATGTTATGACATCAAAGGCTTGGACATATTGAAGAGAAGGGCCTTCAAATATTTCATGGTAAAGGTATGGTAGAAGGTATGAGTAATAGCTCTTTGGATTTTCAAAAATTATTTATATGGGAAGCATAATCGGGTGAGTTTCCCCTCTGGTAGTAAGAGGGTGAAACAGATCTTAGAACTTGTGCACAATGATGTGTTTGGACCTGTGAAGGTTCCATCACTGGGTAAGTCTATGTACTATGTATCATTTATATATGACTTCTCAAGGAATACATGGATATATTTCCTTAAGAAGAAATCTGAAGCCTTTGACAAGTTTAAAGAATTTAAGGCTCTCGTGGAAAATCAGACAGAGAAGAAGATAAAGGTGTCGAGGATAGATAATGGTGGAGATTTTTGTAGCAAGGAATTTGAAGAGTTCTGTAAGAAGTGTGGTATAGCATGACAGAAGACTACTCCATATACACCTCAGCAAAATGGAGTTGCAGAAAGAATGAATAAGACATTGATGGGAAGGGCAAGAAGCATGCTCAGTGGTGTTGGGTTAGGATAGGAATTTTGGGTAGAGGCGGTGGATACTACATGTTACTTTGTCAATAGGTCACCTTCATTAGGATTGGAGGATAAGGCTCCACAAGAGGTATGGATTGGTAAGAAACCCTTTCTTTGACATCTTAGGGTATTTGGATGTGATGCATATGTACATGTTCCAAAGGAGAAATGAACCAAGTTGGATATTAAATCTAAAAAGTGCATCTTTATTGGGTATAAGGTTGGTTTAAAGGGTTATAAGCTTTGGAACCCAATCACATGGAAGGTTGTGTACAATCGAGATGTGGTGTTGAGAGAGGTAAAAGATGATATTAAACATGAAGTCCAACCAAAGGAACCTGAGAAGATAGATTTTGAGCTTAAGGAGGAAGAATCAGACTCTACAGCAGAGGAGGAATCAGAAGATGAAGAGACACAAACTCTAGGTGTGGTAAGATCAGTATGAGAAAGAAGGTAGCTAGAAATTACTGATGATAATCCTAGAACTGTGAAGGAAGTAGTAGATTCAGAGGATGGAAAACTCTGGAAAGAGGCCATGGCTGATGAAATTGCATCTTTGCACAAAAATGAGGCTTGGGATCTAGTGGAGTTGTCGGTTGGAAGAAAACCAATTGATAGCAAATGGGTGTTCAAGAAGAAGACAAATGTATAAGGAAAGGTGGAGAAATACAAAGCTCGGTTGGTAGCAAAAGGTTATTCCCAGGTGTCGGGAATTGATTTTGGTGATATTTTTTCTCCTATTGCCAAGGTAACTTCTATTAGATTACTTTTATCTGTTGCTGTTGCTTTTGATTTTGAGGTAGAAAAGATGCATGTGAAGACAACATTTCTTCATAGGGATCTGGGAGAGGAAATGTACATGAAGCAACCTGTAGTGAAGGGTAAGAAAGAACTGGTATGCAAGTTAAAGCAGTCTCTGTATGGGTTAAAACAATCACCAAGGATTTGGTATCAGAAATTTGATTCATTTATATGGGGACTTAGCTTCACAAGAAGTAAAGCAGATCACTGTGTGTGTTTTAAATTGATTGGTGACTGTGTTATTTATCTGGTCTTGTATGTGGATGACATGTTGCTAGTTGGAAATGACAAAGAAATTATCCAGGATTTGAAGACCCAATTGTCCTCCAAATTCAACATGAAATATCTTGGTGCTACAAACTATATTTTGGGCATGGAAATTAAAAGAGATCGGGAAAAGAGGAAGCTTTGGTTAAGCCAGAGGATGTATGTCGAGACAATGTTGCAGAGGTTTAATATGTAGTATAGTAAACTGATGAAGGTTCCTATTCTTGTAGGTGTGAGGTTATCTACTGAACAATGTCCTAAGACATAAGAAGAGGAAGAGGACATGTCCCGTGTTCCATATGGAAGTGTAGTCGATAGCCTGATGTATGCAGTGGTCTGTACTAGACCAAACATTGCACATGCAGTGGGAGTATTGATAAGGTTTATGTCAAAACCAGGGGAGGAGCACTAGATAATAGTGAAGCAGGTTTCAAGTATTTGCATGGCACTAGTGATTATGGATTGTGCTATCAAGAAAGATCAGGATTGGACAAAATGTTGGATATTCGTGTCTTTGTTGATGCAGACTAGGCTGGAGATTTGGATTAGGGAAGATCTACAAGTTGGTATGTCTTTAACCTATTTGGAGGTGCAGTCAGTTAGATGAGTAAAAAAATTTCTATAGTGGCACTATCAACTACAGAGGCAGAATACATGGTAGCCACTCATGCAAGCAAGAACACAGTTTGGTTGTAGAGACTGTGTTCAAGTATGGGGTTAGTACAGGGAGCTATAAGGATAGACTGTGATAGCCAAAGTGAAATTTTCTTGGCAAAGAACCCTGCATATCATTCAAAGACAAAGCACATTGATGTTCAGTATCACTTTGTGGGGGATATGATAGAAGACAAAAAGGTGTTGCTGGTAAAGGTGGACATTTTGAAGAATAATGCAAATGCATTGACAAAATCTATGAGCTATGATAAGTTCTCTTGCTGTAGAGAGACAATGGGCATTTTAGGGTTGGAAAAATTACTAAGATCTCTTGTGGCCCCCTATGGAAAGAAAACAACAAGTGGGAGAATGTTGGGTTGTGTTATATTCTTTCCATGTCTAGCCCACATAGTTAACAGGGGGGTTAGAGGTGGGGTGGAGCCCCCCTTTGTTGTGCCAATTGTGTAGCGGGGGGGATGGAGGGGGTCACAAGGGGTTTGAGGTGTACCTGTAACCCCACTTTATGGGTCCTCGCAGGGGGGGGGGTCACAGGGGGTTTGAGGCATACTCGTAACTCCACTTTATGGGGTCCGCAGAAGCTCCTCAGAAAATTTTGGTTTTGGACCCTATGTTAGGTTGGGCGGACCCACCTATGGTTTTGTGCATGACTTTCACACATGGTTTTTGGACACAATGGTTTTCAGTCCATGGTATTGGACGTGATGGTTTTTGGTCCATGGTATTGGATTCTTCAGCATGTATAAATATGTATTATAACATTCAAAGGAACATAATGAAAATCAAGCTGGTAGTCACAGTTTTGGGATCTAGGGGAAAATCTATGTGTATATGTGTTTTATGTGTTATGCTCTTGCATTTTTTATTTTATGTGTTTTAGAATTTGTGTGCAGGTAATTTCTATATGGGGTTAAAACCTATAGAAGTTATTCATGGTGACAATTTATATGCTAGCACCTGAGTTTGCATGTAGTATCATCTTATTATATCATGTTCATTTGGTACTATTGGGATTAGTTTTTGACATCAGTGATCAACTTCATCTTTCAGCTTCATTGATCTTCTTATATGTGATATTCAGACATGTACTTGTTCAATCATGATTAGATGATATGTTATGTATTTTCAATCTCCTATACTTGTATACTTAGTGGATCCACTTGTACTTGATATGTGGACATGGTTTACTTTCTCAGAGCATGGGTATGCCCGCCTCAGACAATGTTTCTTTCTGATCTCCTTTTATGGCTTGGCAGGCTAAAATCTAGTGAAGTCCTTCTCAGTTTTTGACAGGTTTCCTTTCCATGTACTAAATACATTTCGGCCATCATGTACCCCTTCTGACCTCATATATTAGGGGGAATCTGTTACAGCTCCAAATATCACCCTTGATATATGTGATGTTGCATTTATGGCCTAGGGCAACCCCTCCTTCTAGACTTGGTCCAAATACTTAAAAAATAGTGTTTTATTCCCTGTATGTGACATTGCCTTGAGCTAAACGCGTGTGTACATGGGTCAGTGTATACCAAACTCACGTATATGTCTTAAAACACTTAAAAAAATTAAATCTCCTTAACTTTGAGCGGAGATCATGGGTTTTACTTGTTGATTACCTATTAGTGCCCATGGCCCCAACTGTTCCCAATGAATTCCCAACTACAAAACTACTTTGGGAGAAGTATAAAAAGGCTTCAATGGGAAGGCTTAAGGAGGGGAGAAGAGAGAGAATTACTCTGCTGAGATTATCCCTGATTAAGTCTGAAGATCCTTGTGCTTCCAGCACTTCCCCCAGCACAGGAAACCCTTGTTTCCTTGAGTTTTGAGGTCATTGCACTAGTTGAGATATCCCTGTGTAAGTCATGGAAGGAGCCTTTTGAAGACATGGTATTGGAAGTACTTCCGCTTATGTTAGAAAAATATTATATACATGACAGAGAAATGCAAGACATATAATATGCAGAAAAACACAAACACATAAAACCAGAGAGACACAAATATATGTGGTTCATCTAATTTGGTCTACATCCACCCCAAACAGCCAGTCCTTCCTTTCTATTATCCAACAAAATGAAGAGACACAACCTACAAGAAATCCGTTGTAATATCCTTTGTTTTCTCTCACAATCTCACCTCTTTGTTTCCTTCTCTGAGAATACACATCTATTTCACATCCTCAAGACAATGCCCTCATACAAAGAGAGGGGTTTCCTTCTAGGGCAAAAAACCCTAAACTAAACGTAAGTTCTATCGTCAGATCATCTGCCTAATGAATGGCCCAGATTGACTAGAAAGTACTACACTTTTACAAGGAAATTTTACATTTGTTTTTAGCTTCGAGGGCACTGCCCCTGAAACCCCCACTGGGGAACCACTGGCCCTCGTACCCCCCAGCCGCGAGGGGTGTACAATCTTCTTGGGGTATAAATATTTTTGAAAACAAAGACCTCTAAATAATAATGCTCCACGCCCAACAGCTTGGAGACAGCAAGAGGAAGATTCAGGTGATATCCTTCCTTGCTTTTTTTTATTTATCTGTAATAAAGAAACATTTGTCTTGTTCCCGAAACCAATCTTCTTTATGCATATGATGTTATTGTTATCGTTTACATGTGAATAATTGTTTCAATGTATAATTAACCTTCTTTCAATATGTTGTGAAGTTGATTTCTATATGATACTTTGTCCATATATTTATATGCTTCTTTGAATTGGTTGTTTTGCAGGTTCAAGGATTGAGAGGAACTCCAAGAGGGTTTGGACCTTGGCTAGATATACTCGAACAAAGGACCCCCAGGTACACATCTCTTTGCATAGTTTACTTATTTAAGTATCATGTCTATGTGGATTTTTTTTCCTTTACTATAGATAACCCATCGCTTTGCTAGGGTGTTGACCCAAAACCCTAGGGGACTTTATCCCTTAACAATAGACCAATAATTGAGCTTGACACTAAGATTGAAAATAATATACTATTCTAGAGTACCAAAACAATCAAGAACCTTTGCAAGAAGTCTTGTGTGCCAAAACACAAATCATAAAACTCAGTCAAAAGAAAATCTAGGCCAAAACTTTTCAAAGCAGAAGAGATTTCAAAATATTAATCCCGTAGAATAACAAAATTCTAAAGACAGAAATTGACTACTCAGAGACCAAATAGATCAAGAAACAAGTCTTTCTGGGTAGAGAAATTTGAAAAAAAAAATGCAAAAAATGGTATACGCGACTGTGTTCAAGCACAAAGGTGTGTACACGCACTTTTGATAAAGGAAGATCGCGTATACATGAGTTCACTTCAAAGAAACAAGTGTGTGTATGCTACTGTAAACAGACTAAAGTGTGTATACAAAGATTTGCAAGAAAAATAAAAAAAACAAAGCCAGATCAAAAAGATCAGACTTAAGGTCTGAGATTCCACTGGACCAAACAATACTATCATAGCAAGCAAACCAAGAACTGAGCCCTGATTGACACTAAACAACCCAAACTAGGAATAACAAGATCGTTATCCCTAGTGGAGTCGCCAATTCTGTTACAGGAAGAAGTACCCTAGGGCTTTGTGTTGGAACCCTAAGAGAGCAAGAGCAAAGTACAGTAAGAAACACTCATACAACTCAGGCAACATGCTTATTAAACAAACTATGCAATAGAAACGAAACTCGGATGTCCTTCATTTGGGTAGTTCCAATAGGGTTCAAACCCTTTCCAACTCTTGATGATATTCGAATCTGCAAATCAACCAATTCAGACATACATAGTAGCATATAGATAAAGAATTTTAATGAAATCAACTTTATATCATATAAGAAAATGATTAGTTATACATCAAAGTAACATTCATACTTGAATTACAATAGTATCTGATGCATAAACAAAGTTAATCTCAGGAACAAGACAACGCTTATTTTTATTGTAGAAAGCTATAATTAACATGGAAAGAATTCACCTGAGTCTTCTTCTTCTGGCTCCAAATGAAACCGTCCTCCAGATCCGTCCATTCCCAGTCTTCATCAACCTCCTTGCATAACCAATACCATGATATCTCAAGCAAGAGGGAGAATATCAACAATCAAGGAAACAAGGGTTTCGTGAAACTTGGGGAAGTGCATGAAGCACAGGGATACTTCAGACTTAGTGAGGGATAATATTAGTATAATAATTCTATCTCTTCTCCTCCTTAAGGCCTTCCCATAGAAGTCTATTTATACTTCTCCCAATTAGTTTTTTAGTTGGGAAACAGTTGGGCCATGGGCACTAGGAGGTAATCAATAGGTAAAACTTGTGAACTCCACCCATAATTAAGGAAATTTAATTTTTTTAAGTGTTTTAACACATATACGCGGGTTGGGTATTGACTAACTCGTGCGTACATGCTTTTATCTCAGGGAAAAGTAGGGTACATGGAATAAAACATTGTTTTAAAAATATTTGGACCAAGTCTGGAAGGAAGGGTTTTCCTAGGCCATAAACCAAACATCACAAATACCAAGGGTGGTAAATGGATCTATAACATTATTAGGAGGAAAAATGACTACTGGACCTATTCAATGCATAGTCCAACATGGCTTGCTGAGGACTAAAACCGCGCAATACGTAATTTCAGTCAACAATGACATGCAACCAGCGAACTGCATTGTGCAGTTTCTGGGGCTAGCAGGACACTGCCTCCAAGGATTGTGCAATGCAAGCCTAGATGTAAGTGTTGGGACAGACTTGCACAATTTCTGGAGGGAAGGCAGAGCCTTCTCTTTTGAAATGCACAGTGCTAGCCGAGTAAGGTACGATTTGAGCCAAGACAACCCAGTCTAGTCGATGGGCGACTAAAAACATGATAAGTTTGAATGCATGGTGAGATGAGTGCTAACAAGAGTGAATGATCATACATGTGAACAATAAGTGCAAGATTCAGAAAATGGGAAATCATACATGTGTGTGAAGCAAGTCGTCGCGATGGTGACCATTCATGCAAAATAGTATCATGCATGCGACCACAGTGAGATTCGAAAGGAAAATCAAACAATGCTTCTACAAGCTAACATACATTAAAATGAAAGAAAGAATTCACTAAAATCAAGCAGAAAACATTCACACAAAGCGAAACAAAAAAAGCGACAGAAACACAATGCAAGACATGCAAAGCGGGTTTACCCTGAGATAGCTGAGATGAATGTGCCTACGACTCCTAGATGCAATGTGAGATGTGAGAGTTGCAAGGTCGATGTGAGGAATGAGCTCTACAGTGCTCGGTTGATGAGTTTTGATAAAAGTGAGGTTGTGATGTGCATGACACAAATCTAGGAAAAACGACACTTGGTGGGAGGTTTCTGAAATGATCCTTGCATGTAAGCCTTAAGTCTTCATCTTTCCTTCTAAAGTAGGATAGCCTTATTCCTCCAATAGCTACGCCTGCCTCCAATTGCTAAACATAGATCCATAAATCAAGGGATTCCTTTACATGTTGCCTTGGGAGAAGTAGTCCATGCATGAAAATAATTTTTGCTCGATCGGGTGGACCGGGTCAACCAATGGAACATGCAACAACCTGCTCAGCTGAGGGGAAAATTTGTGCATTTCTGGGAGGGAGCTGAGCTGGATGCCTAGAAGGATTGCATAATTTCTAGGCAGAGCAGCTGACTGTTGCCTAGACTTGTGAAATTTATTGAGGGAGTTTTTCAACCTGCAATTGGACCAAGTCTGGAGAAACAACCTGTGAGGGGGATGCAACAACCTATGATGCATAGGATGGAAATCTGCTAGAAAATCACTGAAGCTTATGTACTTGACAAGGCAAGACATGCTGCTAATGAAGGTCAATAGGGAGGATCAAAAACAAATCTAAGGAAAAATTTTGGAGGGTGGTTGTAGTTGCTACAACAGATTCCAGTTAGGGTGTAATTGGGAGAGTAATTCCATTTAGTTCCATGGTTTCTGGAGGATTGGTTTCATGAATAGTTGAGTTATCATTTGCGACAGATTCAATATCAAATAGTGTGTGGTGTTGATGCCAAGGTTTGTAGAAGGGAGGAAATGTTTGCCAATTTGTGATGAATTCTTTAGTAGAATCTCTTATATCTTTTACAATATGGTGAAATGGTTTGTATATAATAAGTTCAACTCAAAAAATGTTAGCATAGCAAGGTTTTTTGGTGGATGGTATGGAGGAGTAGCGTGGTAGGAACCAAATAATTTCTTTTGTAGGTATAAGTTTCCATTTGTTTGTCTTGCAATGAGGATAATATGACCAATTTCTTGCTACTTCTATAAGTGATGTGGATTATAAGGTATATGGGCATTGGATATATCTATCTATGATGTGTGGTGATGTAGAAGAGGTGTTGTTAGTTTGTGGAAGGCACATACCTTTTCTTGGGCTTACATTTAAAGAAAGAATGATTGGCTACACAATGTTAATTGTAATTTTTGTGGCATATGGCAGGTTTCTTGTGCTCCAATGTCACGATCTACAAGGGTTTCTGCAAGGAATTTTCAAAATGCATATGTTGTTGGGTCCACATTGGGTGAAGCGGGGACAATTCTACATAGCATGTGGTGGAAGGTTTTAGATTTCTTTTTTGCTTTGGATGCATATTTTGTGATATATTTATGTACAACATGTATGGAGAGTACTGGTTGCAGTCAACATTTGCACACCAAATAGATAGGATGGTAGGGTTATGGGTATTGACTCAATCATCGTTACGAGCATGGGTGTATGTTTTTTTGGCCATTTGAGTCAATGAATAAGGATGATTTTGGATGTAATTCACATGGTTCTTTATAGTGACATTCGAATGAGGATCCTTTCTTTCTTAGGCATGTGATTTTGGTGCATTTTTTGTGACGTTCAATGCAACTGATGACTTGTTCATGGTCATTGAGAGGATCAGTTCTAAAAATATGTGGCATGGATAATAGACAAGGGTCTTTTGAACTTTCCTGAGTAATTGGTTGGCTTGAAAGAGAAGGAATATGAGGGTTCCAAGCTGAAATATATTTGTCAAAGAATTTTTTAGCATTATCAACTACTTTTGTGCCAGTTGAGGCTTTCCATATCAGGTGCATTTTCTATCCAAAGGAAACCATGGATGTGTACAGATCCTCTATGTTTCTATTCATACCTATCAAATATGCATTTATGTAAGATAATTTTGTAGTAGATGAGGTTTGATGTTTAGAGAGTTATGAAAGAAATGCAATAGAATGCGTACCTGTACCAGTAGTCTTTTGTCTTCAAGTGTTTCTCTAATATAACTTCATGAAATTTTGTGAATCTATGGTGCATATATAGTGATGTTAAATGTGGGTTAGAGATAATGTTATCATTTCTCCATTTTTTTTGTTTTGCAATATTAGAAGGTTGACATCTGGGCATGATTGCATGAAGATCATGATATTTTGTATCAGCTGCACTTAATGTGAAGAAGAACATTGGGAAACCAAGATGAGTGTTAGGATCCCATATTGTCTATCTTTGACCTTATATTTTCTCATAATATTACCCTTTTCAACCCATATTTGAAAGTCCTTGCTAGTGTTTTGACTCAATCATTCTAAAGGTATACAGTGACTCTTCTCATTGCTATATGTTTAATTATTTAACACATAATCATGCTATCTTTATAATTGATCTTTGAAGTTGACTGAGTTGCTGAAAAATTGTTGAAACTGCCTAAAGCTAGCAGGACTATCTTTTGCAGATGCTGAAATAGTAGGAACAACACGAATCTCGAAGCTAAAACAGCAAGAACAACATGCAAATCTCAAGGAGGCAGTTGAGATTTGCGTACCAGATTTGGAACAACAAAGGAACTTGATTGATCATTGAGGAAACTGTTACATTTGTCATAACGTTCATAATCTAAATTAGTGTAACAACATTCTGTTGACGGGAAACTAATTTCCCTATTCTTGTATAAAGGGTTGAACTAGAATCTATAATGAAAATATTTCATAATAGATGTCTCCTCTATAAAGAGGAGACATTGACATTAGAGGAGGGAAGGAACAAGCTGTAACACGAGGATTGTAGTTGAAGGAACAAGACTAAATCTTTTCTGTAATATGGTATATTGAGGGATGAATAAAGTTTTGTTCTGAGTATTTCATCTTAAGTTTCCGTGTCCTGGGGAATATTGTGAGAAGGACAGGGCCCACCTTCATCACAAGATTCACCCATTTTCTTTTTGTCGTGTGTTAAGTGTGATTTTTGTTCATACCTTGTTAACAAGTATTGTTTTTGGATGTTATTTTACTTTTGCTGAAACTTTGTTTCTCTTTTAATCGATTGATGTTATTTAATGAGTGCCTCACTGGTGATTAGGGTTTATAGAGTGAATTGGTGAACTAGATAACAGAGGCAGGTGTTGAATGTTCTGACTCTGGGGATAGGGTCCTGATCCTTTGTTACAGAACAACCATTGTTTTTTGTTGCAGATTTATTCCTTCTAATTAATTATCCATCTCCTATTAGATACCTGCAATAGAGTATAGTTGTTGTAACACAGAGTAAAGATTTAACAGGATGTGATTTATTTATACTACAACTTTTTAGTGCTATTAAAATTGAGTACATACAGTACGTAGTTGCCTTTGAAATAATTGAACTTCCCTGGGTTGACAATTTATGTGGCACTCGACTGTTTAATTAATAAGAAATTAAAGTGACCAACATTTTGGCGCTGTTGCCAGGGAAGGCGACCGAAGATTTTAAGAGCATTAAATATTTTCTTTTAGATGTAGAGGATGCATGAAAGGACGTAGGAAAGCTAACCCTACAGGTAGTAGGGGCCAAGGTAGAGGAGGAAGGAAAACTTTCATTGATGACATTATTTCAGAAGCTGAAACATCTCAGAAGATAAGTTCTCGGAGGCCACAGACTTGGAACCCTCTCGAGACAGATTACAAAACGGAGGGAGTGTTGGGAACAGAAAGGGCTGAAGAGAGAGTAGAACAAATCAAGGAGTCAGTGGAAGATATTGAAGAACCGATAGAAGATATTGAAGTTGAAGAACCAATAGAAGATATTGAAGTTGAGGAACTAGTTTAGGACATTGAAAGCCCTATAGAAAGCATTGAAGACCGAGCAAGTGAGATAGGGGAACAACCAATTGATGGAAAAAATGAAGGATTCATTGGTGGGGGACGAAGAGAAGGAGGAGGAGAAAATTCCCTTTCCACCTTGGAATTCCCTATTGGAGATCTTCCTAGAGGGGCAACTCCTATGAAGAACATCCCACTCTCAGCCCTACCTAATTTTCATGGTTTATCATTTGAAGACCTTGATGAATTTATGTTCGAGTTTGATATATTATGTAGGAGCTATGATTATGTTACTAATTCTCAAAAGTTAAAGTTCTTTCCAGCAACACTAAAAGGAAATGCACTAAGGTGGTTCATGAGCCTGGGAAGTCATGTGATCACAACATGGGATCAAATGAAAGAAAAATTCTTGGCCAAATACCAGGACTATTACCGAACAAGAGAAAGGAAGGAGGAATTATTTAAGACGGTTCAAAAGGAGGACGAGAACCTGGAGGATATCATGGAAAGATTACAGTATAATTTGCAGCGGTCTGATCATCCGAATATGAGTAAGGATATTCTCAAGTCAATACTGTTAAAAGGGGTACGAGATGACTACTTAGATATGTTGAATATGCTTGGAAGAGGGGATATATCTAAGGAATCGTATGACGAGATTTTCAACCTCTGTAAGAGATGTTCAAGAGAAGCAGCAAACAAGCCAAAAAGCAGAGATAGTACATACTCAAGAGTCCAGAAATTGGTGAGTGGAGGAGCAACACGGGCTGAAATAGGTAACTTACTTGAAGAATTTAAAACTGAATTGTTAAGCTCTTTTGCTTCACAAATTGATACCTTGCAGGTTAAAAAGAAGCAGACAGAGGCAGAAGCTACTTTGGCTATTTTTTGCTCTAAATGCAGAGAAAAACACCTACTAAGGGAATGCCCACTGGACAAGGTAACAATTTTCACTATTTGCGAGAAGGACCATGAGACTCAACAATGCCCTTCTTTACCAGGAATAAAAGCACCACTGCAACCAACTGAAGAAGAAGTTGAAGCAGTTTACTTGCTGACACAGAGGAGGCAATGGCAACCACGAGGACAAGGTACGAATTCTAATATGCCATTTAATCGTTGGAATAATCATCCTCCTTTTCAAGCAAATTACCCGCCCTTGAATAAAATGCAATATCCACCCTTCAATCAAATGAATATCCCACCCATGCAGCAACCAAATCCTCCCTTTATCGATCCTACAATATGGAATCCCTGGGCTCTACAACAATCTTATTTTAATCAATGGAACCCAAACTAGACAGCTCAACAGATTCCATTTCCAAACCAATTTCCTCAGTATCAACAATCTCTCTCCTTGCCATCAAATGCTCCACTGAATAACCAGACAATGAGACCCCATCTGCCTGTGCAACCGAACCCCAACCCTAATAACAATAAAGCTCTGCAGGTCATTGGTATTCAAAACCAACCTATTTTCCCTATGCAATGTAATGATATTCATTTGTGCTCTGGGAGAATAGTTGAACCCATTATTGATGACATTACTTCTTCCGACTTTGATAAAGAGGAAACAGGAAAAGAAAAGTCATCTAATAACAATGCTGAAATAGTTGAGTCATCCTCTAATAAAACTGCTGAAATAGCAGAGCCTCCATTTCCTGAACATTAAGCCACCTGCTTTTAACCTCTTAGGGGAATTGCAGAATTTGTATGTTAAAATTCCACTCTTACAAGCACTTAGAGATGTACCAATTTATGCTAGAACTGTTAGAGATATTTGCATTAATAAACTTGGAAGAAAAGCTAAAGATCCCCTCACAGTTCATGTGATGGGTGATCTAGCTGCTTTAATGTCAGGAAAAACCCCTCCTGTGAAATATGGTGACCCTAGTCATCCTACGATTACAGTACAGGTTGGAATTTTTTTTTTTTTCCAAAGTTCTAGTAGATCTAGGTGCTGCTATAAATATTATGACACTTGAAACTGCAAAGTTATTACAGTTAAAGAATGTAATTAGGGAAACCCCAACCATTCTAGAACTAGCTGACTGTTCCACAATCAAACCAGAAGGAGTTATTGAAGACCTGATAATTTCAGTCGAATCGTGGAACTACCCAACTGATTTTGTTGTATTACAGACTAAAACAAAGTTGGGGGGACATCCATTGATTTTAGGGAGACCTTGGCTGGCTACAACAGATGTTTTCATCAGCTGTAGATCAGGTTCAATGACAATTTCTAATGGATTTGAAACCAAGCAGCTTACTCTTTACCCTCATGCTACACCTATGATTAACAATGATAACTCTGTATGGTTAGACTATGAGGATGATGAGACCCAACCCATCTTGACTGTCGGACAAGCCTTAACTTTTAAAGATACAATCGAGGATGAGCTAATTAGTAATTTTATTTCTGAACCTTCTTCGGTTAACTCTGAAATACATGATCACTTGACTACAATCTTGGAACCTGAATCCCAACAAAACCTTAAAACCAAAAATTTATCTCAGACATCGGCTGATATCTCCTCCAAGAGTATGATAGTAGAAATCGAGCTTGGAAAAACATTAAATATAAACCCTAACCTAATAGATGCTGAAACACAACAGTTAATAAAGTTACTTCATGAGAATAAAGAAGCATTCGCATGGGACTACATAGATATGAAGGGAATATCTCCTGAATATGTACTCATCGTATTTATATTAAAGAGGGGTCTCACCCAGTCTGTCAACCCCAACGACGAATGAATCCAAATTTAAGGGAAATTGTGAAGGAAGAACTTCAAAATTTGTTGAATGTAGGATTTATATATCCTATATTTGATAGTGAATGGGTTTCTCCATTAGTGATTGTACCTAAGAAAAATGGGAAATGGAGAGTGTTTTCTCTAAATAAAGCCACTCAAAAAGATCATTTCCCCTTACCATTTATTGACCAGGTGCTAGACAATTTGGCAGGAAAGAGATTCTTTTCCTTTTTGGATGGATTTGACGGATATAACCAGATCAAGATTGCACCCCAAGACCAAGACAAGACCACTCTTACTAGTCCATGGGGGACTTTTTCCTATAGAGTTCTTCCATTTGGGCTATGTAATTCTCCAGCAACATTTCAAAGAGCAGTGATAGGAATTTTCTCTGATATGCTTAATGATTCCTTAGAAATATTTATGGATTACTTTACTCCTTATGGTGTGACTTTTGAAGATGCATTACATAACCTTGAGAAAGTACTTAAATGATGTATAGAAGCACATCTTGCCTTAAGTACTGAAAAATGCCATATGATGATGAATCAAGGAATTGTATTGGGGCACTTCATCTCATTCCTAGGAATTCAAGTTGATCCAGCTAAAGTACAGGTAATTTAGACTCTTCCTATCCCTAAAACACAAATTGATGTAAGAAGCTTTTGAGGAAATGCTGGATATTATAGAAGTTTTATTAAGGATTTTTCTAAAATAGCTTCTCCTTTGTTTGTCTTACTTATGAAAAATGCTGAATTCAAGTGGACTGATGGTTGTCAAAAAGCATTTAATGAACTTAAACATCAATTTTCTACAGCTCCCATTTTAAGGGGACCTGATTGGGCACTCCCCTTTCATATATCCTCTAATGCTTCAGATACTGCAATTGGAGCTGTCTTGGGTCAAGAAGAAAATGATCTTCCTTATGCTATCTATTTTATTAGTAAGAATATGATCCCTGCTGAACTTAATTACACAGTTGCCGAGAAGGAATTTTTAGCAGTCATTGATGCTATTAATAAGTTTTGACATTATATTACCGGTTACACTACTTTTTTTCATACTGATCACTCAGCCATTACGTATTTAATGAAAAAATTAGTTACAAATGCTTGAGTTACCAGATGGTTATTATTACTACAAGAATTTGATATTACAATTGTAGATCGACCAGGTAAAGAAAATGTAGTTGCTGATTTCCTTTCTCGGATAAAAAATGATTTCTCCAGTAGATGATTCCTTTCCTGATGAATATTTATTTGCAGTATCTACTCACTCACCTTGGTATGCAGACATTGCCAATTATTTAGTTGCAGGGAAGCTACCATCACACCTGTTAGTGTCGGTCTTGAGCCCTCCATCAGTGATCAATAGCTCTTTGCATATGCATAGTTAGGTGTCTCATCAG
>APFE031283393.1:674-32179 GCA_000404065.3 Pinus taeda | reverse complement strand
ATTGTCACATCAAAGACACAAATATTGACCGAACCAATGCAATGTAGCTCAATTTTAGCCCAATACGACCAAAAGCACTTCATATAAATTCAAACGTACTTTTAATTATAGAAAAAAATATAAAAGATGACAGTGGTCCAGGTATTTTTGGGTATCAGGACCTCCGACCAAGGCAGTGTATCAGAGATGCCAATCACAAATTATGAGTATTTTCAAATCCCACTGTTTTGGAGAGATATAATATTAATAAACTAAAATAAAATGAATTTGAATTTTGGAGAGATATAATATCGATAAATTATCATATTTAATATATATATATATATATATGATAAAATAAGATAAATTTTTATGATTAAAAAATGTCATTACATATTATTTTAAATATATTCTGTTTAATTATATTATTTTTTTATTAATTAATAATAATAATAATTTAAAACAAATGAATATTTTTAATACTATTTAATGTTAATATAATAATATGTTTTTTGACATGTAGATTTTTACAGTTCATAGTTTAGATAATTATGTGTTCTCAGTAATAAGAAAGATGTATCATGAAGTGTGTTCTCATAATTAATATGGATTGATGACTATTGATATTTACCGGTCATATTATTGAGATAACATACATGATATACATATATGACGGGATAGAAAAAGTTAAGTGGGGTATTTTTTTGTCTTTTTTCACGATAATATATGGTGTTCAAATATGAAGTAATACGAAGTAATACGGGGCACAATTTTTGTAGTGTGGATTTTTCTTTTGTCTTTTATCACATAATATATGGTATTCAAATATGGAACGGATATGAGATATGGGGTACAATTCTTTTGGTTATAATTTAATGATATAATTTTTAGTGAAATAATATTGTTTTATTATATAAATTACATTTTTGAATGTAAAAATGGATTTAATATGGTACAATTTTTTTGGAATATTTGGATTATGTAGACCTAACAACTTAAAACTACAATGTTGAATAATACTATTTCAAAATTCTTGATTTAAAGAAACTACTTTTTGTGTTTTTGTTGAAACACTGATGACATTGCAATGTTGTATCATTTAAATTGCATTTTTAATATATAAATAGATTTAATGTTTATAGTTTTCTCAATTTCTAATTTGATTTTGATGAAAATCCACTTGGAAAAAGTATTAAAAGACAAAAAAAAAATCACTAATTAAAATATACCATTACAAACACTATAATAACTTATTTTTGATAAACTGGTCTTATCTTATTATTTATTTTACAATTTGTATGAAAAAAGAAATTTATTCTCTTAATTTTTTTGAAAAACTCAACCTATCAAAACTCAACCATTTTAAATTACTTTTTTTTTAAATATTTTTAACCAAATTTCAAACAAACACAACCAACCAACTCAGCCTATCATTGCAGAGGCTCCCTGGCCATACATTTGGTCATACATGTATATCCATTAAAAAATCATATCTTATTTCCTTTATATTTGATTGCAAAATACATGTGTATCCAACAAAAAAGTAATTGCAAACAGCTCCCTAAGGAACTAACGATGAAACAGTCCAGTTTCCCTGCTGTTTGAAAATGGCTTTCTCATTTTGCTATCACCATGAATCACTGATCATTCCATTATAACTAAAAGTGACTTCATCCAAACTGTTCCGTTTGAGTCTCCAAAGATATTCCTGAACCTGAAGCTGCATTATATCAAGGCCATATAGCAACACTCAGAGACAGCATATTTATGTTTCGAAGCAAAAAATTTAGCATGACTTCAATAACAAACAACATGACTTGCCAGCTGAAAATTATACCTTCCATTGATCTTATATCATGTATGACTTGTTTGCAAACTTCTAAAGCCTGGGTTTTACTGGCGAGTGTCACTATCCATCCCTTAGTTTCTGCATCCATGATTTCAGTTGGATCAGGACAGTTAATTTTATAAACATAAACCTGATCGTATAAATTTTCATCTTTAAATAATTTGGAGTCTTCTGTCCAAAGGCATAGCTGTAGAATTCTTCCTCCTGATGGGTTGTCAGTGACGGTGTCATAGAGTTCATCCCGGGCATGGCCATGACCTGGTTTAAATTTCACACGAAAGCGAATACCCCCGTGCCCGTGGGTGATGAAGCACATCAATATTGCACTGTGTGATTGGACATTGCTGAGCAACACAGGAGATCTCGACGTTGCTGTTACAGGAACATCCAGCACTGTAAGATGCTCAAAACTACTCCGTATACGATGCATCAAATTTTCCAAGTCCTGCAACATTTGCAAAATAATATCATTTCAGCAAAAATTTAATATTTAAAAAATTGCAAGCTTGATGTTCCCAAAATAATACACCCACCATGTCATTAGGATATTTGGCACTAACCATAGCAGCTGATATTTGCGAGGGCGATGTCTGCACAAATTTCTCAAATTCAACTTCATCATACGATGACACATATATAATCTTTCAAATTCAACTTCATCATACGATGACACATATAATCTTTCAAATTCAAACCTACGGACCTTGCGACCCACGTTTATTTCATTACCATTGGTTTTTGTATGAATAAATATTAGTACAATATTTAATAAATACTCACAAAAGATTGGAGTATATCATCCCAAATAACTCCACTGTGTGTAATGCGGAGGCAATTTAACCGTTCCAGCTGACTGAACGCTTCTATCTTCTTCAGCTTCCAACAGCTCTCTGCTCTAATTTCTTCCAATGACCTCAAACCTTCAACATTCAGCAGTTCCAGTTCTTTACACGAATTGAGGTTCAGCAATTTGAGGTGTACAAGATTTGAGAGATTTGTCAATGTTTTCAATTTTGTGCAATTTTCCAAGCTCAGTCGCACGACCGTGGATGGGAAGCCTCGAACCTGTATCAGTTGAGAATTCCATGACAGATCAATAATTTCAATCCTAGGGCAAACTTGCTCAGGAATGCATATCTTGGATATGGATGTGTTGTTCAAATATAATTCTCTTACAACATCCATATAATAAGCATCGTGATGAACACTGGTATTGATCCCCTGGTCTTGAAAACTGAATTCAACTATTGGACAGCTGTTTATAGCCAAAACTTTGATACATTTCAGCTGCAATATTCCTGCTGGTAGCATCCTCACCTCGGAATCAGATAATTCTAAGTTTTCCAAATGTCTTAATTTTTCAATAGGTATGTTGATGTGATGTAAAAGGGCGCATTTGTAGAGAATCAACTCTTTTAAGCCCATCAAATCGGTCACAGAACGTGGCAACTCTTGTAACAGTGGGCTGCCTATTTTTAGTTGTTCTAGTTTGTCCAGTAGCCCTATGTTCCCAGGCAATTCTTCTACCAGAGTGTTCAGTATATTAAGATATCTTAAGTGCCTTTGAGATGTGATTCCCACTGGCAAGTGTGCCAATTTTGCGCAGCCTTTGAGGTCTATATACTCAAGTGTGGAAATTTCTCCCAAAATATGAGTTGGGATCAATAGATCACTGCAGTCTCTGAATGCTAGATATTCAAGATTCAATAACTTAGAGAAAGACTCTGGCAGATGAGTTAAATTACTGCAGCCGGATAAATCTAAATGTCTTAGGTTTCTGAGATCGGAAAAATCAATTGGAAGCAATTCCAATGGGATTCTTTTCAACACCATCTTATTCAAGTTTGTCATAAGGGTTCCCGTCCGTTCTAGAAAACGGGAAAAGGATGGAAACCATCTAGATACATCTTTATCGAATGATTTGGTTTTCTGTGCAGCTTGAAGATTATCTGGTTGCCTCCAACTGTAAGTAAATGCAGATAAAACGGAGTTCTCCGCACCAACATTTAACTCACGCAAGTCCGAAGGAAACTGCAATGAAATAATGTATTAATTATCACGAACTGATTACATGTACAACGAAATTGCATTTAAAGTAATTTACTAACTTAAAAATATTGATGCTGTTGATGTTGATATAGCCCAATGCTTCATTTGTATTTATAATTTATAAATGTTTCATTTGTATTTATAATTTTTAAATATTTAACAGAAAAAACAATTATAATACAAATATTATTATTAATTTTGGTTTCATTAATATTTAAAAATTTCATGTAATGATAAAAAATAAAATTATTAAAAAATTTATATTTTTTACTACCAAGAAATAAGGCGGTGTTTCTAAAATTAAGTATGTTTTGAAAATCTCTAAGGTAATTTATTAAAAATCAATGCAAGTTAACAATTCTTTAAAATGCAACCTGAAAAATTCTTTGAAACAGGATTGATAAACATTAGTAAAAAATAACATTTGTGAATCTATTAAAAAAATCAACAAAGCACACTTAAATTAAATAAAAATCTTTCTGAACAGGATACATGAATATGCTTACTTGAGACTACCGTTTATATATACTTACTTCATTGATACTACTGAAAAACTCTTCTAAACCCTCGTGACTGAAACGCTGGAGTTCCAAAACTCTTAAACCTCGCAGTGATATGGCAGAAGGAATGGAGGTGAATCCGCAATTGCGTAAGCGTAGCCAAACCAAATCCGCGGAGATAACCGAACCAAAGAGCGACTGCAGGTCTATGTGATGTTCAACAACCAGAAGACGTAGACCCCTAATGTTTTTAGGGAGTTGAGGCAGATTCTGACCTTTAGGGATGCGAATGCCTCGTATTAGACATAATTCTGGTCCGTCCTGGCAATCACAAATATCAAATTCAAAATAAAACTTGTGATCTGAAACTGTTTTTCTCAGAATTAACAATTGAATAAGAGACCAAACAGGCGTACCTGCGACAAGCTGTTTACAATATCGGTTGAGCAACAAAGCCGTAATGGTTTGTGCATTGAGCGGAATTCTTCTCTCACAATATCTCTGGCCAATTCTCTGGCTTGATTGTGCATCCCAATTCTAGGACTCCAATGTGGTAATGATTCGGCCGGTAGGTAATACCCCATATCGGACCTGTACCTGGGCTCGTAGCTTATGCAATCTTCATTTTCATACTGCGCGGAGTCATCAAACTCCATGAGGCATTTTTGACTGAGTCGTTCAAGGCAATCCCGAACATCGTCAATAAAGCCTAAGCCCTCCAATGCTCGAATAGCTAGTTCTCTGTCTTCCCCTGCAAAGAAACAACCGATGTCCAAAAACATCTCCTTCTCTTCCATGTTCAAAGCTCTGTAGCTCCATTTTAGTGTGTTTACTACAGAATCTGCTTCCCGGAATGGCAGTCCTTGAGAGAACCTTCCCAACTGCCGCCTCCAATACCTTCTGTCAAGCCGCCCGGCAACCTGTTCCCCCAATACTTTTAAGCTTAAAGGTAATCCGCCACAAATTTCCAAAAACTCCTCCACTATATCTTCATATCCCTCAAATGGCTTCGATTGAAGAAACGCATGACGGCAGAAGAGCTCTCTTGCATATTTTCTGGGCAATGGCTTTACATTATACAGCAACGTATTTACAGGGAAGCCTCTGATTATCATCTTATCACGACATGTGATGAGGATGAGACTACCGGGTCCCAACATGTCAATAACTAAGAGGCTTTTCAATTTCTGTCCATCATTCACATCGTCTACAACAATCAGCACTTTTAAGCCTGCAAGACTCTTTCGTAGCATCGTCCTACCGCGTTCCGGACTCAGAATGTCCACATAGATACCCAGCAGATCACTAAACAGCTGCCTCTGCAAATATGATAAATCTTCTTTTTCTCCCACGTTAGATAAATAACAAGACCTGCTAAAATCTGAACGTCTCTTATTGAAAAAATGTTTAGACAGAGTTGACTTCCCCACTCCACCTATTCCCACAATCCCTATTACCGTTACATTTATGACGCTCTGTGTAGGAATTTTATTTTCAAAATCCTCCAAAGCTTGGTCCAGCCCAACTGGGTATGCAGCGACCTCTAAGCTCTCATATTTCACCTCTTTTAACACACGTTGCACAATATCCTCCAAAAACTTGGCATAATTACTGCCAACAAAATGTTTACAGTCATGATCAGCTTTAACATAAAAAAACTGAGAGCAAACTCGCATATCAAGTACTTTATATGAAAAATAAGTAATATGAGATATGAAAAATACATAATATTAGATGTTGAGGGGAATTTTTTTTTTAAATTATATAAAGAAATTTGAAGTCAGATGAGTTTCGAATTATCTAGTTTATCTCCGGACAAAATAAAAAAACAAATTATGGTATAATATGGATCAAACTAAATTATAGTATGATATGGATCTCATAACATTCCTAACATAAATTACAGAAATCTGAATTCAAAAAATTCATTATAGATCACAAAAATATGTATTCAAAGATTCATACGATAGATCACAGAAATCTGAATTTAAAACAAAAAATATGAGATATATTCAAAAAAATATGAGATATATTCACCGGTTATCGGTTTGGAATACGAGACCAGAAATTTCTGCGGCTTCCTTGAGTGCTCCCTTCCATTCCTCCACGACTTCGGTGGTGACTTTGCCTTTGGCTTCATGATTTTGGAAGGCGGCGGCGTAAGGCCCCCTACTAGTGTCTCGAAGATGACGAGGCTCAACGTCACAGAACACAGGTATAATGGTGCGCTCATGAGATGATCTCAAAATCCAACGCAGTTCATCCAAGCACGGACGTGATTCAGCGTAACTCTTAGAAAAAATCGCAAGATGAATAGAGGCACTGGCAATGGCTCTTCGGATTGCAGGGCAGATAGCATATCCAGTGCGAAGTTCCTCCATGTCCAGAAAGACGTTCAACCCATAGCGTGTTAGTTCACGGTGGATGAGGACCGCAAGGTTATTTTTGGTGTCTGGTCCCCTGTGGTTTATGAAAACCTGGTATGTTTCATGCACCGCCTCCATTCTAATCGAACCCAAGATGAAGATAGCGTTCCGTCTCTGAGAGCTAAGAGCGGTTGTTCAACGATCCAAGAGGCCCAGCAGACCCGTAAGTCGATGAGAAAAATTAGAGTGAAATTTGATCCGAAACCCTAGGAACTGCTGTTCAACTCAGATGGACTCAATTTGCTGAAGCGAATGAGAAAATTTAAAGTGAAACTTGATCCGAAACCCTAGGAACTGCTATTCAAAATCGAAGCCTCCAGGTAAGTGCCAAACAAGCCTCCAAGTAAGTGCCAAACCCTCAGAACAGTTATTCAACGACCCAAGCCGCCTGGTAAGTGCCAAAGCCTAAGAACTTTCCTTCAACGTTCCAAGTGCCCAGTAGGCTTTCATCCAAAGCCTAAGAACTTTCCTTCAACGTTCCAAGTGCCCAGTAGGCTTTCATCAGGCAAGGGCTAATCACCTTGCCATAGCTTGTCATAGGGCATTAAATGCCCTGGTACATGCAAGTTGCATAATAATATAACACACTGCTTTTATTTTCAATTTATATAGCCACTAAGACAGTGTGTTATATTGTTATACAACCTGCATATATCAAGTCATTTAATACCCCAATACCCTATGGCAAACTAATTAACCCTTGCCCTTTCATCAGGGTTGGAATTTCAAAAATTATAGGATTTGTAAAATTTGAAACTTTTAACGTTTTCATTGCTTTAGGGGAGGGCGGCCTCCACTTAAAAATGGAGTATTTTTAATGCGAGCTTTTGGAGTTTTCTTTTCACGGCAAAAATGCAAATCCTCGCAAGCATCTAAACTCGCATTGGGGATCCATGGGAGTTCCGTCCCAATTATAGGAGACGAAAAGAGCATCCAAACAAGCATTTCGGTTTGGAGATTTTTATTTTTTATTTTTTTATAATACTGGACTTTTCATAAAAAAAACTAAAACATGATTAGTGCTAAGCACATGTGAGAATACGAAATTATAGTGAAGATTCCTTACTCATTTACAAGGCATTCCTCTTTAAAACTCTAAAAGTGAGTACAAATGCATTCATTATAGTGATATTAACCTTTTAGAATTGCACAATAATTCACAAATGAAGGTTTAAGTATTTTGATGAAGCCATAATAATAAATAAAAATAACATAATCAGAATTTCATTTTTTACAAGAAAAATGACTTTACTTATGTAAAACAAAATTGTTTTAATAAAACGTTATATGGCATTATATTAGATGATCGGTTGAAGATTCTCTTATAATCAGGTATTTTTAAAGAAATAAGGCTTTGGAGAACTTTTAAATATACTTAATTCATAAGGATTGAACATATTTTTAATTTTGCTCAAGCCATGTCTTTGGAAGCTCATGAGCAATGATCTTGGATGTTATGATTGGGCAAATATTAAATATTTTCACATTTCTCATACGAAACCAAGGGCATAATTTTATTACTTATCGGCTTCATTATTGTGATTACATTGCTTTTATTTTTATTTTTAATTTTTTATGACGTTATTACTAACAAGAAAATTGAATAGGATATTAGAGCTAGGGTTGCTGCCACCTCTGCTTCCGTCTCGACTCTCTGTCTTTCTTCATTCTTCCAATGGCTTCTGTGGAGGGGGTTGCTCCTCCCTGCCCCTCATTGTCTCCTCTGATGACGCTGCCTTTCAAGTCATGGCAAATTCTCTTTCCAAGCGTCCGCATCTGGCGGAGGCCCCGTCTAAGTTTGTCATGCGAAACGTTGAAGTAAAAAATGTCACCGTGTCAGATGGTGCTCGAAAAAATTCCTTAGATTATGTGGAAAATGCTCTTATTGGAAAGTTCACTAGTATGTGGCCATCCCCCAAGTCTATGGAATTTTGGATGAGCAAGGCTTGGAACTCTATAATGAAAGGAGAGATTCCTCTATCCACTGTGGGAAATAGATTCTTCATATTCTTGTTCGAATTCAAAGAAGATCGAGATGTTGTGTTTCGAAACATGCCTTATTTCTTTGGATCAAGAGGTATGTATTTGAACAAATGGACATTGGATTTCAATCCAAATGAAGACATTCCCACTGCTATTCCGATTTGGGTCAAGCTCCCTTGGCTTCCCATCTCTTATTGGAGCGATGATTTCTTCAGGGCTATTGGCAATGGTCTGGCAAAGTATTTGGATAAATATGAACCTAAGGGCTCCCAATTTTCCTCTGCTAAAATATGTGTGGAAGTTGATTTGGAAAAAGGCTTACCAATGAAGATTATCCTAAACTCGGGAGAATGGAAGCATAGACAAATTTTGGATTATGAACAAATCCCTTTTAAATGTTGACACTATCATGGCTATGGTCACTTTGCAAGATACTTTCTAAAGTTGGGAAAAACCCCATGGATATCTCAGCTCCCCTAGGAGGAACAATGGTAGAAGCAAAAGTAAGGTCTAAAAGGTAAAGAAGCATCTAAAAAAACTCAAGGAACTATGGGTAATATCGCACCTCCTTCCTCCTCTAACCCTTTTAACATTCTTAGCTCCCCACACGAGGTGGAACAAACTCCCATCCTGCAAGAAGATAAAAGCAATGAAAAGGAAATAACAATCGATGGAACTGAGGATGGTGAAATAGTAATGGAATGAAGTCCAACCAAAGGAATCAAGTTTGTTGCCTTCCCTTCAAGGGTGGCTCTGGCATCAGAACCCTCAGGAAACCTTCCAGGAACTGTTAGTGAAGAAATAGGTAGAGTCATTTCTCAGCATATGACTTGGAACTTAACTTGGGCATAAGATTACATCAGTTGGGAAATTGAGAGCTCAAAAAAAAGGTAGACCGAAGCATAAAGCTCTAAGGGAAATAGAAGATGATTTGAATTAAAAAAATGGGAAGTCAACCAATTATTACAGAAATTATGGAAGGGAAAGTAGTAAAAAAATAATGAAGGAAAGGATGGTGGGCTTGGTAAAGTCACCTCTTCTAAATGAAAGTAATTTATTGGAATATAAGGGGACAAAAATTGGAATGGTATGAAGGACCCACGCACGCACTATACACAAAGGACAAGAAAACTTCGTAACAAAGAAACGACTCCCTACTATCGTCTCCTTCGAATATCCCCAAAGTCAAACATACTTTAAAAAATTGCAAACAAAAGTTAATTTATGAGATGAATCGATCGCCTACTTTAAAACATATTCAGATTCTCATTCTCATGGTACAATGTTTCTCAACATCTATACATCTACATATTCCATAGGTTGCTGGCCAAAACCGACAAGAAGCTTTGACGATTTGCAGAAATAAATAGTTGTTTCGGGTCATACAGGATACAGAATGACTAGACAAAAAAAAAATGAATTTACTTTAGACAAAGGAAAAGATAAAAAATGTGCATCGAATTTCCACTATTCCTAAAAAGATAACTTGTTAATTTATGACCAATATCAATGTAAGAGAAATGCAGTGACGAATCCTACGTTATATGTTCCTAAAATCGAATCAGCAAGAACTTCTTACCAATAACATAATATTTAAGTGCTTTTAGAGTAATATTTAAGTACCTTTAGGAAGCTGGGGATTGAGATTATTCTTTTCATATCCATGAAGCTTCATAATCTATAAATTATTGATAAAAGTGGACAGTTGACCATCACAGTCAACATAAGCAATAATATTATAGATTGATTCTATGACATTTTTGTCCCGGGAACAATGTTTGTATCAAATAATTTTCAACAAGAAACAAAAGAATCTATGAAAAAGGGGACTCAAAATGCTACATAGTGTTGCATGAAAAAAACTTTAATTCATAATATACCTCAAGTTTGTAACAATCACAGATTAACCATAAACAAAACAATATGGAATCTTGTTGTATAAATTGAAACATATCTAATTGGTTCTATTACAGTTGCAATTATAGCATTTCACCAAAACAATAGGCAATTTGAACTTCATATCAAAGATGGTGAGACTGCCAATGATACAATAGTTGTAAGTATGTTGTTCTAGTAAATCATTCTTTGGTTTCTATTGCAAATTCATCAACGACTATTGCTATGATTTTATTTTTCTTAGCAAGTCATATAGGAAACGAATGTGCTTTCAAACTTGCCAAATTAACTAATCATTATAGTCATAATCTTTTCCAATGCACACCAGCTACAACTCAATTAACATTACAAAGAAAATTTTATGCATATAAAATGTCAACTAACATCCAAATACACACCACTCTATCTATTCAAAACATTGTCAGGAATGGTCCAAAGATGTCAACTGCTACAATCTGCAACAACAACTTTCATCAATGTTCTCAATAACAATTGTGTAAAAACACACTTGTTATCTCTCATCAAATCAGCACCAAAGGTATTTACCAACACTTTTTCCCCATTTAATGCTTATATAACATTCTATTCAAAACCTTGTTATTTGTCTCACCAAAAAAATATTTCAACTTAATAATTAGACTTTCTTTTGAAACATGTGCAAGGAATACTCCAAGAAAAAAATTTCTTTTCACCACCCTATCATCAAATATGTAGTAAATGTACATACACCATACTTCTAAATTCATCAAATTGCACAATCTGCAAGGAAAGTACATGTTGTTGCTATCACCTCAGTGTGGAAGGCACAATGGAAACATGTGATGGAAAAATAGATTACATATTGCAAATGACACAACTCTAAGAATATATCCTAACTATCACTAAAACAGGTTTTAAAGAGTATCTAGAAAGCATATCATCTACAATCTTTGTTATGAAAAAGCTTTATTTCCATGGCATCTTTACCTTGACACTCAATGATCTGAAATGACCATATAGTAAAAACTGATGTA
Source organism: Pinus taeda (assembly GCA_000404065.3). Taxonomy (NCBI): domain Eukaryota; kingdom Viridiplantae; phylum Streptophyta; class Pinopsida; order Pinales; family Pinaceae; genus Pinus; species Pinus taeda. The sequence goes on along the minus strand of APFE031283393.1, from coordinate 20,484 downwards.
GAATTGATTAGCCATTAATGAGTTGAATGTTAATTGAAAGCATGAAAATCGAGGAAAACTGCTAGAGCATAACACTTTACGACATCTGATTAAACATAAAATCGATGCATAACAAAAGAGAAAACAATAAAAACATAGTTATACCAGACAACAAGATTGATTACGAAGTTCGTCCTTGATGGACTACATCTCCAGGTCCGCTTTCAAGATGTGCGACTGTTTTATTAGGAATGAGAAGAAGGTGTTGATTACACAGAGAAAAGACTAGACTGAATGTGCACACAGGCACTTCTGATCATTATCATCAGATAGCCCTCTGAACCAGCTTTCCAATGCCGCCTACAGTTTCCAATTCTGACTCCCAATGCTCCCAAAACACTAAAAACAAAACAACCTCTAACCTCCAAAATCTACATACAAAAGCCAAAACCACCAATCTATTCTTCAATGAGAAAAAATACCTCTTATAGGCCTGCAAATACATTCAAACCTCCTTGACTACCTTTGAGGTGTATGAGCTGACTTCTGGGGTTGAATTAGGGTTTTTGGTTATGTTTGGCCACCTTGGTTCACTATGCCATGGTCTTTGAATTATTTGAAAACAAACTAAACAATAGAAAACCCAAAAATGACTTTGGATTAGCTTGAAACCACTCGCTGGAAGCTAACCAGGTAGAGGCACTAATGACCCATGTGAACACATGTAGTTGAACTATTTGCAGGGTGGTTATCTCGGTGGCTTGCTCTCCAGTGGTTTCGGTTGGCGGAGATGTGTCACATGCTAACGGTTTTACGTTTTCTTCGTGCAGTTAAGGTCCACGGTTCTCAAGCCTCGATGACTTACCTTTGCTCACATGCCACACTTTCTCCTCGCGGTTCCCGTGTGGTCAAGACAACAGTTAGGTGCTGAGTTATGTGTTTTATGTAATGTTTTACATTGTTTTTAATTACATAGGCCGAGAGTTGTTTTAAACATAGGTTTAGGATTAATGTGTTGTAATGTATGGTAAGGTTGAATTTTAGGTTAGGGTTTAGCATAGTTTTAACACATGAATGTATGGTTTACACTTAGGGTTTGGTGTTTAGAATTAGGTTTATGTAGATAGATTAGGGTTTACATGTAGTTTTATAAACCCACATACAAAATATTGTCACAATGTGACGTTCGCGACATTTGTCAGACGTTGACAATAAACCCATGCCTATCGTCGACAAATGACGATATCGATCCTCTGCCATGACGACACCCATGTCGACACTAATTATGTTTTTCCAACGACAAAAATACATGTTGTCGACCAAAGCCTGAGGAACTGTCGATGAACTCAAGTCGACAACTAGGCGCTAAACCATCTCCGCTGAATGCCATTAAAACCTATGAACATTACCCGAACAACTTGATCATAACCAACACTATCGACATGTCGAAGCTGAACTGAATTAACGACGACTCTGAACATTGATGACGACACTTGAACACCTGTACAGTTGAACCAACAGATCTTCCTGGATCATTCCTATCCACTTGAAAGATTTTGGACCACAAAAGTTTGCCTAATTAAATAGTCTATGAGGGTAGAACTCCCTCCCTTTCCACCTTGACTTGACGATGTACCAATACATTCAATCAATCACCTGCAAGTGCTGACCATGATACCTTTCGAGTCGGTGACCTATTTCATCCATTCGTAGTATGAACAACTTGCGACTATGGGCAAACAACCTATTATCAACATGGCAATTGAATTCTTTCCACGAAGAATCATGAGTTAATGATTCAAAAACATCTTTGAAAACAATATTTGTAGAATTTTGTTCAATACATCTGATGGGTATTAATAAGATAATTTCCATAATAATTGAAATATTCAAAGTCTAATTTGATTTTGACTTCATATCAATAACTTGACTTGATTTTCTTTCTCGTTGAATGATTACTAAGAGAACTTGCGGCACAGAACTCATCCAATTATGATGTAAATATTGCTGCAAATTAGTTTGACTTTGAAAGTATCTAAGTAATTGTTGATTTACATGAATCACTATTTCTTCATCTACCAACTGATATTTCCATTGACTAACACTTTCACTTAATGCATTAGTTTTCAAATCATGATAAGGAAACTTTAGATCTGCGTTCGAAAATTCTTTGTCATGAAAACTGATAGACTTCCTCTCCACTTGAAAAGAGACTTCATTAGATTTTAAAGCGTGAAATGATGATGCAATACCAAAGAAATGTAACACTGACTTTCCCCAATACTGACCTGCACCCCTGAAAAATGAAAATAAACATACCATCTAAAACAAGTCTTTGATTAGACTCACATGTACCATTCCCTGCAATACACTGCTGATGATGATAGTTTCTATAATTCAATTGAGTGAATGAGTTGAGATTCATTTTGTCTTTAAGAAGATGTTCATAGGACATTAAATGTATCTCATTTTTCTTATCATGTTTATGAATAATATTTCTGGGAAAAGAATTAACCACCTTGACCAATTGATCTATAAACTGAATCTTGCATTCCGAACAATCATCCTTACGTTGTTCCTTAATAAACATGAGTACATATTTACTTGAACTTATTAACTACTTAACTTGATTTGTAGTAATTAAATCCAAGTTTGATTTGACTTTATGTGCCCTAACAATAAATTCAACCCCTTCTTTCTTTAGGTGATATTTATGTTCTCTTCTGTAAAACATTGCATCTCTATCATAAAGATAAGGAATTCCTAAGACAACTCCACATATGTCTACTGGGACCACATCTAACTCCACTTCATCAATGTACTTAGATGTAATTTCAAATTTTAACTGACATTGCTTTATGACATGTATCTAAGTTGATTTATTAATCCAACCTAATGGGTATGGTCTTGGATGATTTTGTGTCTCCAATCCCAATTGATTAACTATACGTTCAAATATTAAATTTGGTTGCGGTCCAATGTCAAACATTGTGTCAATATTTGTATGCTTAGAAGTTATCCTTATGTGGAAGAGTTCAACTCTTTTATCCTCATTTTTAGGATTTGTGTTTGAAGAAGATACATTAGTTTTCGAACTTGAACCAGTATCAGAAGTTTTACCTGTCGTAACCATGGCGGTTATCCTCCTTTCATCATCTGAATCTGAACCTAGATCCATTTGGACTACTGCAATGGCCTTCTTTTCATCCTTTTCCTTAAGGAACTTTTTGGGCTTAAGTTTTGGATTAAGTTTCCAGCACTTCGATTCATCATGACCGATTCTTTGGCAATTAGAACAAGTAGGTCTTTCCTTCTGAACGATCGCTAATTTCTTTCTCTTCGAAATTTTCTTCCCCTTACTGTCACTAGAATATTTTGTTTCCAACTCTTTGGATGACTGAGATGAAAAGTTGAATGGTTTTCCACCTGATTCAATATGTATGGACTAAACACACACCTCATCAAAATCATCAGGATTAAACATCAATAAAGTATGCTGCAAATATGAATGTAAATTGCCGATGTATTTTAACGAAGTTTCTCGTGTATCCAATGAAATACCAAGCGCCAATTCTTTCTTTCTGAATTCCTGAGTAAAATCCTGAACACTCTAACCTTTACCTTGCCTCAGATGCTGCCAATCAATAACATCTTGTTGCATGTATCCTAAACGATAGAACTGTTTCCTAAGAGCTTTTAAAAAATTATACCATGAAGAGATGACTTTTTCTTTACACTTTACATCTATCTGAGTTTTGCTTTCCCACCAGATTAAAGTTGTTCCCCCCATTCTAAGTGTAGCTAACTGAATTTTAGTTTTATCTCTAGAAATGTTCTGAATACGACAATACACTTCTAACTTCTTTATCTAGTTATCTAGCTTTTCAGGATTCATTTCGCCATCATAAATAGGTAACTCAAATTTAACATCAAGTTTCAAAAGAGATGTTTTCTTAGGTTTCTTTTCCGTTTCATATTCTTCACTGGAAGAAGAAGAAGAAGAAGAAGAGGATAATGGAGATGATGGAGGTGAAGGAAGTTTATCAACCTTGCCTTTACCTTTGTCCTTCTTTGATGGCTTTGAAGAAGAAGCATCTCTTGCCTTCTTATCTTCGTACAATTCTCCCAACATCTACTGCATGGTTAAGAATGCCTGCTGAAACTGTTCCTCACTCATCTTTTTTCTGTGTTTTCACCTGCATCAGGTCCTGACATGGTCGATTTCTGAACAACTCTTCATTTTACAATCTCTAGATCGATATGCTTAAGGATTCCTTCTCCTCGTTGCGAATTTGACCTATTTAACATTTAATGACACTTTCTACAAATGCAACCTGCTCTAATACCAAATTATATGATCTGAAATGACCATATAGTAAAAACTGATGTTTAATTTATTAGCCATTAATGAGTTTAATGTTAACTGAAAGCACATAAATCAAGGAAAACTGCTGGAGAAGAACACTTTACCACAACTGGTTAAACATAAAATCGATACATAAAAAAAGTGAAAATAGTAAAAACATAGTTATACCAGACAACAAGATTGATTATGGAGTTCGTCCCTGATGGACTACATCTCCAGGTTCGCTTTCAACATGGGCGACTGTTTGATTAGGAATGAGAATAAGGTGTTGATTACACAGAGAAGAGACCGGTCTGAATATGCACACAGGCACTTATGATCACTATCATCATATAGCCCTCTGAACTAGCTTTCCAACGCCACTTGCGGTTTCCAATTCCGACTCCCGATGCTCTCAAAACAATGAAAACAAAACAACCTCTAACCTCCAGAATCTGCATACAAAAACCCAAAACCACCAATCTATTCTTATAGGCTTGCAAATACATTCAAACCTCCTTGAATTCCTTTGAGGTGTATGAGCTGACTTCTGGGGTTGAATTAGGGTTTTTGGTTATGTTTTTCCATCTTGGTTTTTCATATCATGGTCTTCGAATTATTTGAAAACAAACTAAACAATAAAAAACCCAAAAACGACTTTGGATTAGCCTGAAACTGCTAGCTGGCAGCTAACCGGGTGGAGGCGCTAACGACCCATGTGAACACCTGGAGTTGATCTGTTTACAGGTTTTTTATCTCGGAGGCTTGCTCTCCAGCATTCCAGTCGGCGGAGATGTGTCACATGCTAACAATTTTACGTTTTCTCCGCGTGGTTAAGGTCTATTGTTCTCAAGCCCCGACGACTTACCTCTGTTCAAATGCCCCACTTACTCCTCACGGTTCCCGCGCGGTCAGGACAATGGATAGGCACTAAGTTATTTATTTTATGTAATGTTTTACATTGTTTTTAATTACATAGTCCGAGAGTTATTTTAAACATAAGTTTAGGATTAATGTGTTGTAATGTATGGTAAGGGTTGAGTTTAGGTTAGGGTTCAACATAGTTTTAACACATGAATGTATGGTTTAGACTTAGGGTTTGGTGTTTAGGATTAGGTTTATGTAGATATATTAGGGTTTAAATGTAGTTTTAGAAACCCATATGCAAAATATTGTCACAATATGACATTCGCGACATTCGTCACATGATGACAATAAACCCATGCTTATCGTCGACAAACAACGATATCGATCCTTTTCCATGAAAACACCCATGTCGACACTAAATATACTTGTCAAACAACAAATACACATGTCGTCGACCAAAGCTTGAGGAACTGTCGATGAACTCAAGTCAACAACCAGGTGCTAAACCATCTCCGCTGAATGCCATGAAAACCTATGAACATTACCTGAAAAACCTGATCATAACCAACACTGTTGAACTGTCGAAGCTGAACTGAATTGACGACGAATCTGAACACTGATGACGACACTTGAACACCTGTACAATTGAATCAACATATCCTCCTGGATCACTCGATAACATCATTACTCAAATCAAGCCACTTTGAACAACCTTCATTCCATCTTCAATTGTTCTAGATTGTTTGTTATCAATGTATGTCTCTTACTAAAACAATGTATCACAATACATTTTAAATACTTGTAAAGTATTTCGACAAAAAATATTCTTGTACTAACGTTTATTTTCTTGCGTTAATATTTCTTTTGTTTCTCATTGTCACAAATTTTGTTGCAATCACACATGGACATATTGTTTCAATTGCACATGAAATCTATCACTCCAATTGTCAATACTATTCATATTCACTACACAATTTTGTTTTTACACAATCTTTTAGCAAATATGCTTCTATTTACAAAAACTTCAGTAAAAATATGCAACAGTTAAGAGTTGTTATTGTTTTTTGTGTAAATTAAACAACATCACTCTAACTTGGCTACTTGTCTTTGCTTATATTTTTTGTCAACCACAATTACATTTTATTTTAATACAAGTGGAGTTTGAGCTTTTGTGATACCATATATTTAAAAATCTACGTGAAAAGAATTAGTCTTTGTATGTGTTGTAGTTTTGGAAAAAGTGTACTTTATTTTTTTGGTTTGGTTTTAAAACCTTTGATCTATGTCACTAAAAATTGGCTACTAATCTTTGCTTATATTTTTGTCAATGAAAACTTCATTTTATGTTGTTGAGAGACACTCTATAGCATAGGATAGGGGAGATGTGTAGATGTAATGTAAGAAAGTTTGTCAACATTTTTAGATTGCGGCTCATAGTGTTCAATTGTTAAGAGGTAAAATATTTGTAAACATGTACATGTGATTTCAATTAAATAATAATAAAAGTTTAAAAGTAATATAGAGGGAAGTATAAGGGAGATGTTGTAGTGTCTGTAAAAAGTTAAAGCAATAGAAATAATAAATTTAATTTGTTATATTGTAATTTTGTTTTTATTAATAAAATTAGGAATAACTTTTTAGATAAAAGAAAATCATAATATATATATGACATTAAAATATATATCATATAAGTAGTAGCTATAAGTTAAGATCCATTTTACCTTATATTACAATAATGATTCCCTAACCATATTTAAACTTAATTAATAAGCACATAAGAACTTTAATACTTACAATAAACTTTCATAAGCTTCTATGCATTATACTTCTTTTCAAGGCACCATTTTCTTGCACATGCATAAACAGAACTAAAACTATTTCTTACTTTTACATATATCAACAAATATCAAAACCACAATTATCAAATACACGCAACATCTTAATTTTAAACCATGTACATACAAAAATTCTTGATCCAGAGAAGAAGAAATAGAACGAGATCCCCTTATAATTAGTATATTTTTCAGATCTGTTTCCCACTCAACCAGATTTGAGAGAACTTCTTTATAAGCAATAAACTTTAATACTTACAATATTCTTTCATAACATTGTATGCATTCACATTACTTTTCATATTTACTTTTACCAGTTTCATCAAATTTATGCAAATGATATTAATAATTGTTGTTATATGAAAACCAAAAAGTGGTGTAAGCCTCCAAATCTTGAGGTGAATGCAATTTAATTTTGAAGTCATTAGGGTAAAAAAAGGCATACGATTGCCAAAAATAAGTTCCCAAGGTTTCGTTTTTAAGTTTTTTTCAATAGAAAAAAACAACTTCTTTCATTATAAAAAAAAAAAAAAGAGGTTACATTAGCCGCAATATTTCTCGCTCATAATACGACCAAAATCAGACAAAAACATTGCAACAAGATACAAAAAAACATCCTAATACCATATATTAAGGGGGAAACCACCCAACTTAGGAGCAAGAAAATAAACAAAGAAAGCCCAAAACTTGTAAAGGGGACAACTATCATTGACTCCTATACGCAAATGTAGGTTGACTCATCACTGTTATTCTGGGAAAACCTTGCCACCTAAAATTATTAATTGGTGGTCTATAAGGGGCTTTCAATCCTCCAAGATGCCTAAGGTTTTTAGGCAATTACCTTGTTTCCTTATATGAAAAAATCCAACTCTTAATCAATAAATATAATGATTAATATTCTATAAATATTTTAAACTATCATCTCAATTTATTTTCATTTTAATTTTCTGTTTACATTTCCCAAATTTCTGTAAACGTGTCCTTTTGCCTTCCTTAAATCTAAAAAAAAATCAAATAGATTTGATAAGTTGGTATATTTTTTTATCAACCTTTGAGATTTCAACTCATTTTTTTATTTTCCTTCTAAAAATGTAATAGGTAACAATATTTAACCTGATTAAAAAGGGAAAGTGAAACTGGTTAAAAATTAATATCTGAGAAACAAGCATAGTCAACTTCTAATGAACTTGAAAGTGGCCATATTATAGTTATACCTGGAAAAAGGAGTCGTGGAAGTGGAGCCTCAACAATCCTACAACCTGTGTGATGTCTGCACTCAAATATGTTCCCATGTGGTGCTACACCATCGACTCCAATGATAGGAAATTCCTGATGTAGAACATCCAAGAAAGACCCGCCACGGGAGATGGCAAAGAATTGACAACGCCACCATAGATCACAAACACACAAAGAATAATAGAAGCCAAAGACATGATAATATTGGTGATGTCGACCACAACTTGGATTTGCTTTTATTTGAAACAGATTCTTCGATCTTGCTACGTTAAATGAACATTGCGTGTTATCAGATGCAAAAATTCCAATCCAAACAAGACCAGTGCATTTGTGATAATAAAACAATTTGAATCCTAAAATGTTTTGTAAATAATTGACACTAAACTTGCTAAGATAAATATCGAATAACAAAGACAAAATGCTTCAATAATTTAATATCAATCCAACATAAAAGCAAATTTGTAGGCTTACTCGATTCAAATGAAGGAAATCAATTGGCCTTTCAGATGCGTCACACATGAGAGCTCTCATTGACAAGCTATATTTATAGGCCTTCAGATGCAGAGGCATAATTTTTCAAACTTGAGCCAATTCCTAATGTCTAAATCACATTAAATGCACTTGAATATCATGTATCCTACATGCATGTCATGTCACGGTTGAGATTGAATATCATGTATCCATTAATCAATTAAAGTACAATCTCAACAGAAAATTAAATATCTCCTTGATTGAATATCATGTATCCATTTGCTCAATTTTCTTTAAATACCTTAAGACTTGCACCATAGCAATTGTTTCAATAGGAACAACTCTTGTTTCACTGAACAAGATATCATAAGGAACTGCAATTTTAATCTTGAATTTGTTTGTAATGAAACGCTTCCGAATTTTCTCAATTTGTTTCCACTGCATGTTAGATGTACTACTGGCCCATAGTTCACAACCATAGAGAATAATCAGAATCACTAGAAGCCCAAAAAGAGTTTGTGTGATTTTCCAGTCCCATAACTCTGCCTCTCTACACCTATTTTTAAAAGCATAAAATGCTTTCCAACACCAAAAGTTATTTTCTTTCTACAACCATCCCAGCTTAGATTTTTGTTGAAGTCAATTCCGAGGTATTTTTAATCCAAAAATTCTTCCAGAATGTTGCCTTAAAAGTAGAACTTATGCTGGTTATGTTTTCTTTTCTTAGAGAAAGCCACTACTTTCATTTTACTGATATTGACTTCCATCCCCACACTTCTATAAAATTTCTCAAGGGATAGTAAGTGCTCTTGCAAACCAAGAGCCGATTTAACAATAAAAATAAGGTCATATGCATACAAAAGAGTCTTATAACAAACTTGCCCAAATAGATACCATCACCCCCTTGCGAATTTAACCACTCCTCAAGCTTGTCGATACATAAACCCAAAAGGGTAGGAGATAGTGGGCAACCTTGCTTGACCCTGATATCGCTTCTAAAACTTTTAGAAATCCTTGCTGAAGTTTTACTTTTGACTTTCACCTCTTCATACAGCCTATGCACAACTTCTCTCAAATGTTTAGGAACCCCAATTTCCTCCATTTTGTGCCAAAGCTTATCCCTATGAATTGAGTCAAATGCTTTTCTGAAATCAACAAAGCAAAAAAAGACTTCTTCCTTTTTCTCCCGAACTTTTTCAATTATGTGCCTTAAATTTATACAATGATCAATTGTGGAATGTTTAGGTCTAAAACCCGCTTGCCCATTAGCACACTTATCTCTTTCTTCCGCCCACTTGCTAATTTTATTTTCTAGCATACTTCCAAATAGTTTTGCAAACAAATGGTTTATCACGATAGTCCTATAATTGGAGTGATTATTGACGTCATTGCTCTTCAAACTTAATGATCCAGCATCCTTCGAACCATTCGACGGATTATATCCAATAGCTCTAACCCCTCCCGTGCTAATGTCACAAAAAAAGGGTTGCACTATTTTTGTGGATTGTTGATTTTGTGAACCAATTTCTCCCATCCTCTACCACACAAAGGAGATATTACTAAGGAGATCTTATGGGATGTAAAGATGACTAACAAAGTAAAACTATAAGATAAACTATCCTCTACATCCTCTCCACTATCATAATCACATGGAATCAATGTGGGGCTCCACTTCCGAGAGTTTGTAGTCAAGACAGTACAACGTATTAAAAGTGTTTTATTATTTCATAAGTGGCAGTAGATGTCGTTCTTCATAAGCCATACATTTCAAAGCTTTTAAACGATATGTTGAGACACTCGATATTTGGTGCAGATTGTTGTTGAAGCAACACTTTCATTGTTCCACAAGTGACATTGTGACATAGGATAACTTTCATAAGTGAGAAGTGAGTCAGTGATATTGTGACAAGCCTCTGGCCCAAACAATCCAGTAAAGGTGGGTGGCCAATCCACTCAGGGAGAGCTACTAGCAATAAGAAAGATTGTGGTCCAAATTTATTATGACAAGGAAGAGGTTTTGTTTTTTCAGCTACGTAAGTTTAATGATGCACTAACACGCTCATGGATTGATTATTTGTTTCATTCAAGTGGGAATTTTAACAATGTTTGCATAAGGGATAGATGCATATTCATTGGATTTCAAGGAAACTATTTGGACTTGGATTGTAATCCAACTTACCCTGATCAAATGAATGAATTCTGAGTTATTGAACGACATTCCTTCTAAGGAGTATGAAATATATATGTTTTCTTCCCCTTGTCCCGTCTAGGTGACACCTATGGGAATTCAATCATATTAAGATCGACCATCTGATGAGATCTCATCATGACAAAAACGTTTGCAAACCAGCCAATTTGTTGCGTTGTGGTATATATATATATATATTTATATATATTATATATATTTATATAGTGTATATATATATATATACTATAAAGTAACTTTTTGGTCTTAAGTTCTAGATTAAGTTTCCAGCACTTCGATTCATCATGACCGATTCTTTGGCAATTAGAACAAGTAGGTCTTTCCTTCTAAACGATTGCTGATTTCTTTCTCTTCGAAATGTTCTTCCCCTTACTGTCACTGGAATCTTTCATTTCCAACTGTTTGGATGAATGAGATGAAAACTTGAATGGTCTGCCACCTGATTCAATATGTATGGCTTGAACACACACCTCATCAAAATCATTAGGATTAAACATCAATAAAGTATGCTGCAAATATAAATGTAAACTGCTAATGTATTTTAACAAAGTTTCTCGTGTATCTAATGAAATACCAAGTGCCAATGCTTTCTTTCTGAATTCCTTAGTAAAATCCTGAACACTCTACCCTTTACCTTGCCTTAGATGCTGCCAATCAATAACATCTTGTTGCATGTATCCTAAAGGATAGAACTGTTTCCTAAGAGCTTTTAAAAACTTAGACCATGAAGAGATGACTTTTCCTTTATGATTTACATCTATCTGAGTTATGCTTTCCCACCAGATTAAAGATTTTCCCCCGATTCTAAGTGTAGCTAATTGAATTTTAGTTCTCTAGAAATGTTTTGAATGCGACAATACACTTCTAACTTCTTTATCCAGTTATCTAGCTTTCCAGGATTCATTTCACCATCATAAATAGGTAACTAAAATTTAACATCAAGTTTCAAAAGAGATGTTTTCTTAGGTTTCTTTTCCATTTTAGATTCTTCATTGGAAGAAGAAGAAGAGGATGATGGAGATGATGGAGGTGAAGGAAGTTTATCAACCTTGCCTTTACCTTTGTCCTTATTTGATGGCTTTGAAGAAGAAGCATCTCTTGCCTTCTTATCTTCGCACAATTCTCCCAACATCTGCTACATGGTAAAGAATGCCTGCTGAAACTGTTCCTCACTCATCTTTTTTCACTGTTTTCACCTGCATCAGGTCCTGACATGGTCGATTTCTGAATGACTCTTCGTTTTCCAATCTCTAGATTGATCTGCTCAAGGATTCCTTCTCCTTGTTGGGACTTTGACCTAGTTAACATTTAATGACACTTTATACAAATGCATCCTGCTCTAATACCAAATTATATGATCTGAAATGACCATATAGTAAAAATTGATGTTTAATTGATTGGCCATTAATGAGTTAAATGTTAACTAAAAGCACGGAAATCAAGGAAAATTGCTAGAGCAGAACACTTTACCACAACTGATTAAACATAAAATAGATGCATAACAAAATTGAAAATAGTAAAAACATAGTTATACCAGACAACAACATTGATTACAGAGTTCGTCCCTGATGGACTACATCTCTAGGTTTGCTTTCAAGATGGGCGACCGTTTGATTATGAATGAGAATAAGGTGTTGATTACATAGAGAAGAAACTAGACTGAATGTGCACACAGGCTTTTCTGATCATTGTCATCATATAGCCCTCTGAACTAGCTTTCAAACGCCACTTACAGTTTCTAATTCTGACTCCTGATGCTCTCGAAACAATGAAAACGAAACAACCTCTAACCTCTAAAATCTGCATACGAAAACCCAAAACCACCAATCTATTCTTATAGGCCTACAAATACATTCAAACCTCCTTGACTTCCTTTGAGGTGTATGAGCTGACTTCTGGGGTTGAATTAGGGTTTTTGGTTATGTTTTTCGACCTTGGTTTTTCATGCCATCGTCTTCGAATTATTTGAAAATAAACTAAGCAATAAAAAACCCAAAAATGACTTTGGATTAGCCTGAAACCGCTACCTGGCAGCTAACCAGGTGGAGGCACTAACGACCCATGTGAACACCTGGAGTTGATTTGTTTGCAGGTCTGTTATCTCAGAGGCATGCTCTTCGGCATTCGATTCAGCGGAGATGTGTCACATGCTAACGATTTTATGTTTTCTCCACGTGGTTAAGGTCTGCGGTTCTAAAGCCCTGATGGCTTACCTCTGCTCACATGTCCCGTTTACTCCTCACGGTTCCCGCGCAGTCAGGACAACGTCTAGGCACTAAGTTATTTATTTTATGTAATGTTTTACATTGTTTTTAATTACATAGGCTGAGAGTTGTTTTAAACATAGGTTTAGGATTAATGTGTTGTAGTGTATGGTAAGGTTGGACTTTAGGTTAGGGTTCAACATAGTTTTAACACATGAATGTATGGTTTAGACTTAGGGTTTGGTGTTTAGGATTAGGTTTATGTAGATATATTAGGGTTTACATGTAGTTTTAGAAACCCACATGCAAAATATTGTCACAATGTGACGTTTGTGAAATTCATCACATGATGACAATAAACCCATGCCTATCGTCGACAAACGACGATATCGATCCTCTGCCATGACAACACTCATGTCGACACTAACTCTACTTGTCAAACAACAAAGACACATGTCGTCGACCAAAGCCGGGGGAACTGTCGATGAACTCAAGTCGACAACCAGACGCTAAACCATCTCCACTGAATGCCATGAAAACCTATGAACATTACCTGAACAACCTCATCATAACCAACACTGTTGAACTATCGAAGCTGAACTAAATTGATGACGACTCTGAAGACTGATGACGACACTTGAACACCTGTACAATTGAATCAACATATCCTCCTGGATCACTCGATAACATCATTACTCAAATCAAGCCACTTTGAACAACCTTCATTCCATCTTCAATTGTTCTAGATTGTTTGTTATCAGTGTATGTCTCTTACTAAAACATTGTATCACAATATATTTTATTTACTTGTAAAATATTTTGACATACATTATTCTTGTACGAACATTTCTTTTCTTGCATTAATATTTCTTTTGTTGCTCATTGTCACAAATTTTGTTGCAACCACACATGGTCATATTGTTTCAATTGCACATGAATTCTTTCACTCCAATTGTCAATACTATTCATATTTACTACTCAAATTTGTTTTTACACAATCGTTTAGCAAATATGCTTTGATTTACAAAAACTTCAGTAAAAATATGCAGCAGTTAAGAGTTGTTATTGTTTTTTGTATAAATTAAACAACGTCACTATAACTTCGCTACTTGTCTTTTCTTTTATTTTTTTTCAACCACAATTACATTTTATTTTAATAAAAGTGGAGTTTGAGCTTTTGTGATACCATAACTTTAAAAATCTACGTGAAAAGAATTAGTCTTTGTATGTGTTGTAGTTTTGGAAAAAGTGTACTTTATTTTTTTAGTTTGGTTTTAAAATCTTTGATTTATGTCACTAAAACTTGGCTACTAATCTTTGCTTATATTTTTGTCAATTAAAACTTCATTTTATGGTGTTGAGAGACACTCTATAGCATAGTATAGGGGAGATGTGTAGATGTAATGTAAGAAAGTTTGTCAACATTTTTAGATTGTGGCTCATAATGTTCAATTGTTAAGAGGTAAAAGATTTGTAAACATGTACATGTGAGTTCAATTAAATTATAATAAAATTTTAAAAGTAATATAGAGGGGAGTATAAGGGAGATGTTGTAGTGTCCGTAAAAAGTTAAAGAAATAGAAATAATAGATTTAATTTGTTATATTGTAATTGTGTTTTTATTAATAAAATTAGGAATAACTTGTTAGGTAAAAGAAAATCCTAATATATATATGACATTAAAATATATAACATATAAGTAGCAGTTATAAGTTAAGATCCATTATACCCTATATTGCAATAATGATTCCCTAACCATATTTAAATTTAATTAATAAGCACATAAAAAATTTAATACTTACAATAAACTTTCATAAGCTTCTATGCATTATACTTCTTTTCACGACACCACTTTCTTGCACATGCATAAACAGAACTAAAACTATTCCTTACTTTTACATATATCAACAAATATCTAAACCACAATTATCAAATACATGCAACACCTTAATTTTAAACCATGTACATACACAAATTCTTGATCCATAGAAGAAGAAATAGAACCAGATCCCCTTATAATTAGTATAATTTTCAAATCTATTTCCCACTCAACCAGATTTGAGAGAACTTATTTATAAGCAATAAACTTTAATACTTACAATATTCTTTCATAACATTTTATGCATTCACATTACTTTTCATATCTACTTTTACCAGTTTCATCAAATTTCTACAAATTATATTAATAATTGTTGTTATATGGAAAGCAAAAAGTGGTGTAAGCCTCCAAATCTCGAAGTGAATGCAATTTAATTTTGAAGTCATTAGGGTAAAAAAACGCATACGATTGCTAAAAAAAGTTCCAAAGGTTTCATTTTTAGGTTTTTTTTCAATAGAAAAAACAACTTCTTTCATTATCAAAACAAAAGAGGTTACGTTAGCCGCAGTATTTCTCGCTCATAATATGACCAAAATCAGACAAAAATATTGCAACAAGAGACAAAAAAACATCCTAATGTCATATATTAAGGGCGGAACCACCCAACTTAGGAGCAAGAAAATAAACAGAGAAAGCCCAAAACTTGTAAAGGGGACAACTATCATTGACTCCTATACACAAATGTAGGTTGACTCATCATTGCTATTCAGGGAAAACCTTGCCACCTAAAACTATTAATTGGTTGTCTATAAGGAGCTTTCAATCCTCCAAAATGCCTAAGGGTTTTAGGCAATTACCTTGTTTCCTTATATGAAAAAAGCCAACTCTTAATCAATATATATAATGATTAATATGCTATAAATATTTTACACTATCATCTCAATTTATTTTCATTTTAATTTTTTGTTTACATTTCCCAAATTTCTGTAAACATGTCCTTTCGCCTTCCTTAAATCTAAAAAAAATCAAATAGATTTGATAAGTTGGTATACTTTTTAACCACCTTTGAGATTTCAACTCATTTTTTTATTTTCCTTCTAAAAATGTAATAGGTAACAACATTTAACCTGATTAAAAAGGGAAAGTGAAACTGTTGAAAATTAATATCTGAGAAACAAGCATAGTCAACTTCTAATGAACTTGAAAGTGGCCATATTATAGTTATACCTGGAAAAAGGAGTCGTGGAAGTGGAGCCTCAACAATCCTACAACCTGTGTGATGTCTACACTCAAATAGGTTTCCATGCGGTGCTACACCATCGACTCCAATGATAGGCAATTCCTGATGTAGAACATCTAAGAAAGACCCGCCACGGGAGATGGCAGAGAATTGACAACGCCACCATAGATCACAAACACACAGAGAATAATAGAAGCCAAAGCCAAGATAAGCTTGGGCATGTCGACCACAACTTGGATTTGCTTTTATTTGAAACAGATTCTTCGATCTTCTTACGTTATATGAAAATTGCATGTTATTAGATGCCAGAATTCCAATCCAAACAAGACCAGTGCATTTGTGATAATAAAACAATTTGAATCCTAAAATGTTTTGTAAATTATTGACACTAAACTTGCTAAGATAAATATCAAATAACAAAGACAAAATGCTTCAATAATGTAATATCAATCCAACATAAAAGCAAATTTGTAGGCTTACTCGATTCAAATGAAGGAAATCAATTGGCCTTTCAGATGTGTCACGCATAAGAGCTCTCATTGACGAGCTATATTTATAGGCCTCCAAATGCAAGGGCATAATTTTTCAAACTTGTGCCAATTCTGAATGTCTAAATCACATTAAATGCACTTGAATATCATGTATCCCACATCCATGTCATGTCACGGTTGAGATTGTACTTCAATTCCATGTGAAGATAAAAATATGCATAAATATATTCATGTACTTGCGTGGTATTGACCTGGAGACTAATATATCTCAACGATTAAGAGCATTACAAGTGAGCCAAACAAGGTAGATGGATTGGTGTAAATAAGCAAGGAAAACATTTACATTTGTGTCCTAAGTGGACTATATATATAAGGTAGATGGATTGGTGTAAATAAGCAAGGAAAACATTCACATTTGTGTCCTAAGTGGACTATATATATATATATATAATTTGAAACTTCAGAATTTTTTGTATGCGAGTCATTTTGGCATTTTAAAAATTATTTACGAGTTTTTATGTGTTATTTTAGAATATTATATATATATATATATATATATATATTTGAACTTTCAGACCTTTTGATATGCCGATCATTTTGGAATTTTTTTTAATTATTTGCAAGTTAATAAATATGTGTTTATTTTAGAATAAGTTGTATTTTACAGCTAAAAATGGAAAAATAACGGATATTCAGGCATCAATTTTAAATCTTGCATGCAAATACATGAATATATTTATGCATGTTTTTATCATCACATAGAATTAAAGTACAATCTCAACCGTGACATGACGCATGTGTAGGAAACTTGATATTCAAGTGCATTTAATGCGATGAAGTTGGCCACATCACAAGTTTGAAAAATTATGCCCCTGCATCTTAAGGCCTATAAATGTAGCTCGACAATGAGAGCTCTCACATGTGACAAATTTTAAAGGCCAGTCCATTTCCTTCATTTGAATCGAGTAAGCCTTCAAATCTACTTTTATGTTGGATTATTATTACAATATTGAATACTTTTGTGTCAGTTATTTGATATCTATCTTAGCAAATTTAGTGTCAATAATTTGCAAAACATTTTAGGAGTCGGATTGTTTTATCATCATAGATGTGCTGGTCTTGTTTGGATTGAAATTTTTGCATTTGATAACACAAAATGTTCATATAACGCAGCAGGACCGAAGAATCTATTTCGAATCAAAGAAAATCCAAGTTGTGGTCGACATGGCCAAGTTTATCATGGCTCTGGCTTTTGTTATTTTGTGTGTGTTTTTTATCTATGGTGGCGCAGTCAATTCTTTGCCATCTCCCATGGCGGGTCTTTCTTGGATGTTCTATAGCACGAGTTGCCTCTCATTAGAGTCGATAGTCGGGCAGTGCATGGGAGCCTATTTGAGTGCAAACATCACGCAGATTGTAATATTGTTGAAGCCTCACTTCCACAAATGATTTGTCTATGTAAAACTATATTATGGCTAATGTCAAATTCGTTAGCAGTTCTTGTGCCTATTTCTCGGATATTGATTTTCAACCAGTTTCACTTTCCCCTTTTAATCAAGTTAAATATTATTACCTATTACATTTTAAGAAGGAAAATAAAAAATTGAGTTGAATTCTCAAATTGATTTTTTTTTAGATTTAAGCAAGGCGGAAGGAAATGGTTACAAAAATTTGGGAAATGTAAACAAAAAATAAAATAAAAATAAACTGAGATCATAGTGTAAATTATTTATAGCATATTAATCATTATGTTTATTGATTAAGAGTTGGTTTTTTTATATAAGGAAACAAGTTAATTGCTTAAATTCTTAGGCATTTTGGAGGATTGAAAGCCCCTTATAGACCACCAATTAATAATTTTAAGTGGCTTTTTCTGTTTGTTTTCTTGCTCTTAAGTTGGGTCTTTTTCCCTTGATATTTGGTATTATGATGTTTTTTTTTGTAGCTTATTGCAATATTTTTCTCTGATTTTGGTGGTATTATGAGCGAGAAAGACTTTGGCTAATGTAACCTCTTTTATTTTGAGATTGAAAATTTTGTTTTTTTTTTATTTGGTTTTTGTTTTGTTTTTTGTTTTTTGTATTTTTTTTTTTTTTGTATTTTTTTTTGCTTTTGCTTTTGCTTTTGTTTTTGTTTGTTTTTTGTTTTTGCTTTTTTTTTAAGAAAAAAACTCAAAAATTTAACCTTGGAAACTTATTTTTGGCAATTGTATGTTGTTTTTTACCCTAATATCTTCAAAATTCAATTTCATTCACTTCAAGTTTTGGAGGCTTACACAACGTTTTGCTTTTCATATAAGAGCAATTATGAATATAATTTTCAAAAATGAAATGAATAATAAAATAAATATTAAAAGTCATTTGAAAAGCAATTTAAAAATAAAACCGTCATAAAAGATTCCATAATAAATAAAGGTACCTATGAAATTTAACCCCTCCCCTCTGGGTTGACGTCACACGGGGGCCATTCGCTATCGCGGATCTACTTTGACGTTCTGGGTGAAGACCCAACGATCTACCACAGATTTGCTTTGAGGTTTCGGAAAGAAAGAAAGAAAGAAAGAAAGAAATTATTTTAACTTCTACGAGGCTAAAGATAGCCTACGGGATAGATTGCTTCTTCATCTAATTGATGTATTTGACCATTTTCTGTGAAGCTTCATAATAAACACTCCCAACTTCTCGACAAACCCCTTCACTGAATAGATTATCCAAAGAGAAAGGTGCCAACATATCTGCATAACTTTCCTTGTTGTCTTTGAAGACCTTACATTCTAAAATGAAATGTTTTTCTATTTACACTTTTTCAGAAGAACAAAAAATGCATACTCTTTCCTGCCACACTTATTTTGGCATTTTCCAGTGCCCTGTTTTGTTGGGTTGTGTTATATTCTTTCCACATAGTTAACATGGGGTTTGAGGGGTGCCCGTAACCCCACTTTATGGGGTCCGGGCCAGCGCCCAGAAAATTTTGGTTTTGGACCCTATGTTAGGTTGGGCGGACCCACCTCTGGTTTTGTGCATGATTTTCGCACATGTTTTTTGGACGCGATAGTTTTCGGTCCATGGTATTGGATGTTTCAGCATGTATAAATATGTATTGTAACATTGAAAGGAACAT
>APFE031283389.1:72237-109593 GCA_000404065.3 Pinus taeda | reverse complement strand
GAAATGATATCATGATAGAAAACCATATCAAAAGGTATGATTAATTTATTGTTATGTCTTGACTTCTTGAATAATGTCTAGATGAGTTCATGAAGGGCTACTAGAACAAGAGTTGTAAGCGCAAGGACAACTAGGATTCATGTGGTGGATGGAAATTCCTGAAAGAAGTGTAAAAAATATAGAAGTAGCGAGATGGAGAAGGCTCCAGATATGTACCAAGAAGGCCACTTTCCATGAAGAAATGAATGACATGAAAAAATAAGAAGGAAATTGATCAATGATTTTTGCCCTACAAGAAAGAATATCAAATAAATTTCATGACATCAACGGGAGAAGTTGATCAAGCTGTTGAAGGACCTATAAAGAAGAAGTTACTAATGTATTAAAAAGTCACTAGCTAAGAGGAAGCTCTAATAGGTCCCTAATCAAGAGGGAGCTTGAATTAGATCACCCCTGATTTTTTTTCTCTGCAAATACTAACTTCTATTAACTGAAACATAAAATATTTTTACATATGAGCAAGGCATTTCTGCACTCGACAAAACAGTGCTGCCCCATTACAGACAAGCTGGGGAAAGCCATTACAGAGTCACCGAAACCAGAATCATACATAGAGAAGACCATACATCGGCCAGAAGAGAAACTGATTTTGTCCAAAAACCCAAAAAATCATGCAGCGCTGCGAACACATAGTGAGCAAAATCCCATCTGGGAGCTACATACCAATAAGACAGATACATAAAAGAGTAAACCATAATTCTGAGATCTGAACCAAAAACAAGAGAGACTGTCCCAGGAAATGCTACTTCTCGTGTGTCGGTTCATTAATATCCTTCTCGTCTCAGGTCGTATTGCCATCCTTGAGACCTTCATTGCCACTCAGATCGCTATCATGAATGGTGATGGCCTGTTTCGCGTCACCATGAACTTTATCTCCAGCCACAGGCACAGTATCGTCCAGAGGAGGGAGATTTCTGAGAAGGGCCTCCTGTTCAGCCTTTTCTTTAGCCCAATTATCCTTGCTGTTGCGGTCCTTTGAATTGTCACTACTGGGAGAGGGCTCAGGGGCGATGCAGGTCAAGGGGGTGACAAGATTTTCCTCCTCCAAGAGAATGAGAGTGATGTGAGCAGTTACTAGAGATCTGTGCAGGTTACTCTGGAATTTAAAGTGCGTAGTTTGAAAAGCACTGTTGGGTTTGGGTTTCCTACCAGAGCTAGCAGACGGCTCAGCCTCCTGAGCGGATGAGGGACTAAGTGGTTCCGTCATAGTTTCTAGGGCAAAACCGGTGGGAGAATGCAAACGGGTGTCTCGGCGACCTCCAGAACAATGGAGTTTACCAGAGCAAACCATTATGCTAGAACAAAGGGAGTTGGATGAAGGATTATACACAGTATGACCAATAGAACAAGGACAATTAAGGCCAAAGGTATGCTTAACCAGGCTACCAACTAACCAAACCAAGGTGTCGACCAACAGCTCCACATTGACAACCAGGACATCCACAGAGATAACCAACATAAACAAAGTGCAGAAATTCAGAACAGAAAGAGGATTACCCTTAGGGAAATTGTCTATGAGCTTGCGGTGATGCCCCTGAATTATGCCATCAATCTCTGCTGCCGTCCACCCAACCGAAATGCCGCATCTCAGAGCACAGAACAGGGTGAGATAGCCATGAATCGCCATAGTTATAACTGAGAGAATGTTGCATCGAACGATGCCGAGCATAAATGCTGATCCCATTCCCGATTTAAACTTAATTGCATACCTGCTCTCGCATGTTTTAACCTCCCAGGAAGCGACGCTTCCTTGCAGCTGGCAGTATAGGGCGTTAAATGTCTGCATGTAGAACCGTGCGAGCATATCTGCCACCCGGATCCGGGAGTGCATGTCTGAACTCAGGCCTTTCCTCCTGCACCAGATTATTGAATTCAAGGAGTTGAGATTCAGATAAAAGATTTGCTGGTGATCCAACAAGAAGATGCCGTCCACTGTCAACTCCCAAATTAGCTAAGAGGTCCGCAACTTTGTTCCCATCTCTTCTAATGTGGGTGAAGGAGATCGCTCTGTGAGAGCCAATCCATCGCTCAATCTGCAATAGATGTTGAGCCAATCTCCAACTATTGCTAATCTTGGAGGACGAGGATCCCTAAAGGATTTTCGAGACCATTTGGATGAGGATTTGAGAGTCTCCCTCTATGAGGAGCGGGAAAAGATTCTTATCTTGTGCTATTAGAAGCCCCTACCAAAGACCTTCTAGCTCAGCAGAGTTGTTGGTCTCCCATCCATGTGAGCCCAGGAAGGTTATGATGTTGACTCCTTTATAATCTCTGATAATTCCTCCAAATCCAGAATTCCCTGGGTTACCCTTTGAGGCCCCATCAAAATTAAGTTTATACATGTCTCTTGGAGGAGGTGACCATTTCACCGACGAGGGGGCTTTTGGAGGCTTTGTTCCTTTGATCAACTAGTCTTGCTTTCTGTGGAAGTTCCAGTTATTCCAGATTGATTGTTCCTGGGGGAGTGTGGGGAGATCCTCTTGGAACCATGTTTTTAGAGATATGGTTTCTTCAATGTTTTTATTTATGATTTTCCATACCTCATCCAATGACTTGGATTGGTTTTTGAAGATTCTACCGTTTCTCTCTTTCCAAATGGTCCATGTTACAAAACTTGGAATGAGCTTCCAGAGAAAATTCATGATTTTGTTTTGATAGGGGTGGGGTTCCCAGTTGCGTATTGTAGCCGTTATGTCTCCACTCACCCCTGCCTCTTTCTGACAACGAAAATTTATTTTTTACCATAGCTTGTATGCCAACGGGCAGTGATACCAGAGGTGTTCAATTGTCTCCTCTTCTTTTTTGCAGATGAAGCATATGGAGGGACCAATGAAATTTCTCTTTCTCATATTGTCCCAAGTGAGAATCCTTTTGTGGCAGAGGAGCCAAAGAAAGGTAGAGATTTTTGGCCAAATGGAAGGGTCCCATATCTTACTCCATAGCATATCGGGCCTGATTTGGTCTTTGATAAGTAAATTATAAGCCTCTCTGGCAGAGTAAGTACCTCTTTCTTCATATCCCCATCTGAGAATTTCTTTTTCCTCGGAGTACTGTATGTTCCTTTTTATTAGTTATGTGTCTAGAGTTTGTTGTTCTTGTATAGTCCCTTGAGCTATGATCTGAGATGCTTTGAGCCATTCTCTATAGTCTTGCTGGGCGGTATTGCTCCAAAAGTGCCCAACCTTGTTTATGGGATGTAGAGCCTATTTCGGGGGAACAAAATGTGGGAAAAGGTCCCTGAGTTTGGGTAACTGTTGCCAGGAGTCACCCTAAAATCTGGCCTGATCACCGCTTTTCACCTCCCAAAAACTGTTGCTGAATGAGGTTCCTGTGCAATTTTGCTGAGTTCCATATAATTGAACCATTACAAATCTCTGAAATTCTGATGAGTTCCTCCTTAGGACAATTTCCCACATACTTGGCTGTCCATAAAATAGCCCAAGGAGTAGGGGGGCCCGAGAGCCATTTCCACCATATCCGAGCGCCCATAACTGCATTGCTGTGAGTGGGATCTCGTAATCCAATGCCGCCTCCATTTTTTGGAAGACAAGCAGTTTCCCATTTGATAAGAGCCCATTTGCGATAAAGTCCACTACTGCCCCAGGGAAAAGCCCTTTGGATAGATTTAAGTTCTTTGAGAACCCAATTCGGAGCTGCCAGGATGGAAAAAAGGTAGAGGGCCATGGCTTGAAGGATGGCTTTAATCAAGACGAGAAGACTAGCCAAATTAAGAGATCTATGGGTCCATGAGGAGAGCTGAGCTTCCAGCTTGTCTAGGAGGGATCTCTAGGAGGAGTGCTTCAAGTCGGAGGCTATGAGGGGGGCTCCCAGATAAGAGGAGGGGAGTTTGGCTGAGGAGAATCTTAGGATGCGTAAGATGGCTGACTGAATAACCGAGGGAGTATGAAAGAAGAAAATTTGATATTTGGATTGATTTATAGAAGTGTCAGAGGCTTCTGAAAAATATGATAAAAGAGATTTGAGTTGCCTGGCTTCCTGAACTGAGGGGTGCCCATAAAGCATGTTGTCATCCACAAATTGTTGATGGGTGAAACAGGGGAGTTGTGAAAGGAGAGGCCTTTGAGATAGGCTGTTTGCTGAGCATGTTTAATACTACACCCTAGACCTTCCGCCATTATGATAAAGATGAAAGGGGAGAGGGGTTCGCCTTGCGTGATGCCACGGGTGGGATGAAAGGTCTCAGAGGGTATGCCATTAATTAGAACAGAGAAGAAAGAGGATGTTATGAGGCTCATAATCCATCGAACCCAAGAAGCATCAAAACCAAAAGCCAGAAGAATCTTTTCAATGTATTTCCAGTTGAGGCTGTCAAAATCTTTGGAGAGATCAAGTTTGAGAAGCATACCTGGCTTCTTGGAGATCTTCAAGGAGTGAATTATTTCATGCGTAAGGATGATCCCGTCCATGATTTGTCTGCCTTCCACATATCCAGATTGTTCTGGCGAGATGATCAGAGGAAGCAAAAGCTTTAGTCTGGTGGCTATAATTTTTCAGACTATCTTGTAAATTATGTTGTAGAGAGCTATCGGTCTGAACTTATCCGGCTTACAAGGCTTCTCCACCTTAGGAATCAGGGCTATAAAAGTAGCATTTATCCCTGGAAACATCCAACGAAGAGAGTGAGACTCTTCCACAACCTGCCAAACCTCATTCTTGATTAGATCCCAGAAGTTGTGGAAGAAGTTGGAGGTGAAACCATCCAATCCTGGGGCTTTGCTGGCTTTTAGTTGTCTTACTGTTGTTTCCACTTCTTGAAGATCGACATATTTGAGGAGCATCTGATTATGCTCATCTGAAATGAGTTTGGGGATATTGCTTTTGATGTTTGAATGGCCTGAGAACGGTCACTGATTGGTTCTCTGTGCACCTGCTTGAAGTAGTTTAGGAGTTCGGCCTCTATATCTTCATGTTTTTCAACTCTGGTGCCCTACCCATTTTGGATGTGGGTGATATTGTTGTGCATTTTGCGCTGGATTGTAGTGCTATGAAAGAATTTGGTGTTTTTTCCACCATCTTTAAGCCACTTGATTCTTGATTTTTTCCTCCACAACGTTTCTTCCTGCTTTTCCTTTTCCATAAGTTTCAGTTCAAGGGTTTTTTCCTATTTTGCAAGGTCATCAGATTTGCCAAGAGTGATGATTTTTTGCTGTAGGTGCTTCATGTCCTGTTCAATGGTTGCTTTCCCTTGAAAAATATTACCAAATGAAGTTCAATTCCAGTGCTTGATCTTTCCTTTAAGGTACTTGAGTTTTTGTTGAAATTGGAACATTTTGGAACCTGGAGGTGAATGAAAGCTTTTCCATTCTGTGCTAATGAACTTATGAAAATCTGGATGAGTCAGCCAGAAGGCTTCAAAGCAAAAAGGTGTGCGAGTATTGTTCCCCGGTCGAGACCAATGAAGTGAAATGGGCCAATGATCGGAGCCAGTGAAGGGCTTAGTTCACCCCTGATTACAAAGAGTGCTAGTTCTATTTTTCTATTCCATGTTTCATGCACTAGACCAGGACTAACAGTTGTAAGTCTAGGTGAATGCCATGGATGGAAATGAAGACACATGATAGACACAACATTTTTGTCTTCACCTAGGAAGAAATAATCAAGCATTGGGTAATTATCTAGCATCTGATACTCTTTGAGGGTGTGTAGGACATCCAAGAAGAGAGTAAGCGAGAGGACCAATATTCCTTGAGGGCTGGGAACCCAAGATAAGAAAGTCCTATAAGTTCATGCTCAGTGAACACCCTAATGGGTATGTACCTTGAGAGATAATGATGAAGGTTCCTATAAATCATTGGTCTCGCTAGCATTGTAGCTCATGGGCTCGTGGAGAGATGGAGTTATTAGTCAAGCCCTTGCACTGTGATAATGATAGTTGATATGATGCTACACATATGGGATTACCAATCCGATTCTTCTTATGAGAAATTCTTAAGATTGAGAAGGACCAAGTACCATTGTAAATACCTCCCTAGTTCAGAGGGAGTGATGAAGAAAAGTGTAACTAGGTTCAATATTTGTCAAAGTAATTTTGATCTTTGTAATTTTCAAGAAAAAGCAATATTATTTTTGTAAATAATCAGAATGAGTTTCTTGCTCATTCCATAGCTCTAGGAAAGTCAAAGAGTCAAAGAGAACTGCTTGAAAATTTATGTAATATATACGGGTCAACTGAATGTCTAAGAACAACCCTCGAAGACCAGCATAATCATATTGAAGACAGGCAAGCAAAACAATGAAAAGCACAATCACGTTAGCTAGCAAACAAATTAAAGAGGAGTCGTGTCAGTTCACAAAATAAGACACACTGGTTCACTTAGAAATTTTGACTTGATATGGAGATGCAACGCCTATAAATAGGCAGCTAAAGTCTCTGCAAAAGGACAGATAAATATATCGCATTTTGTCTCTAAAGAAGATCGGATCGGTGCAAGTAGGTAACTTTTCATACTTTGAAGGAACACTCTCTCGAATGAATACAATATTGATATCATCTTGGACTCACCTAAAATATCACAAATAAGTCTCAGTCTCCTTCTCATTACAAGCCTCAGTGCATTGTTGATACCATCCACTCCTCGGTGGAAAGAGATGATAAGAATTTTCAATGAAATGATAAGTGAAGTCACAAGTACACACCTTGAGCAAGAAGGATCTCTGTCTCAGCTTACATACATCATAGACACAGTCACTATCTCAATGATCATAGTCACACAACCTTGATGTATTTGTAAGGGAGAGGATTGATGTGATATCGGTTGTAATGTAGTATCCATGACGCTCATAGCTATGATGAGTCTCTCAAGAGAAGTATAGGAATATTCTCAGTGATGTTGCAATGGTAATATATGTCTCCATGATGTAGTGAAAATGGTGATTTTAGTAGTATGAAGACGGGGATTGGTGGCTTTGTCTTGGACTGGCGCAGTTAGTTAAGGGTCATGGTCTTGGTGTTTGACAATTGGGTTCTCTATATGAATAATTTTATGCGGGTTTTACTCTTCAAGAGGGAGAGGTTTTGTCCCTGGAAGAATGCCAACTTATTTTTTTCTTGTCTCTTTTCATGGTAGTTATTTAATGATTAAAAGAAGACACACTAATGTTAACAAGCTAAGCATTAATAGTTATCATGTAAAGAAGAATCTCATTAACCTCATGCCCTAGATTCTTCAACAAGAGATATCATGACAAACCTATGACTATTCTACTACATTTTTTTGTTATGTTCTCTCTACATAATTTCTTATGATGATATGGGTTTTATGCAATGCAAAAATGTTGAAAATGTTATAAAATGTAATTATCTACAACAAATAGTTCTATCCCTAAGAAAACCAACATTGTTAGCACTCTACTGGTTAATGGTTAATGATGAATATGCTTGAGTAAATGTGTAAAAGTCTAATAAATTATATCGTCTACAAATTTGGTCCGTAAAATTAAACATCTATGTGGTGAGAGAAGAAAAAATATAGGTCACCTATGGATGGCAATGGAAATATTTTCCCTATTGAAGATATGGATAGTTTGTAATTTTAGCTTTTTGTTTATATTTGGATTTTAAAGTGATTGTTCATTTGAGTTGTCTTTTCAAATACTCAGAAAGGATTTGCCCTTACGATCCTCTTGTTTTCTTATTTTTCCTATGTGGTGGTAGTATTAATTCTGGTAATACTTGGAGTCTTGGATTTTGGAAATTCCTAGATATAATCACGCCATGGCTATAGACCCTCCTCCTATAGGGTGTTAATTTCACCAGATGAATGAGATAAGGAAGAAGATGAGACACCTACCCAGTGAATTGGAAGGCCTGCATAAGGCCATAGTGTACATTAGTACCTAAATGGAATCCCAAATTAAGAAGAATGAGGAGATGGAATTAGGGTAAATATTTCAAGGACGTTAGTTATTTAATGCAAGGTATGGTGGGAAAATTTCCATTGATATGGTGAGAAAAACTCTACACATATATTAAACTAGGAGGATGTAATTTATCCTATCATGTTCCAACCATCTTCCAACCAATTTTACAATTAGAATATACAATAGTTTTCATTGGCTAAATATGGAAAATAAGGGTATGTTACCACTCCTCTATGTTGCAAAATAAAAAAAATATGTATACAAGATATTACATAACCAATGTGTCATGATTTACAAATTAGAGTGCCTTCCTATTTATACATGACCTAAGGGACCTTTCAATGTGAGGGGAACATGCCTTCTCGCATAGCATTAAATACATCAACATAAAATTTGGGTGGGCGGTAACTCATCCTCATTAAAAAAAGATTGTGCGTGAATACTCCAAATTGGATGGACTTTATAGGGTAAAAGGCAAGGATTATGTGCCTCAAATAAATTCACACTAGGACAATGACCTCTTTGTGCCTTCTTATTTTTGATATGAGAAAAGATTAGGACATAGATATGAAGGATATATGATGAGCCCTATGAAAGAGATATCATGACAAACCTATCACAAATATATCATGACACACATATGATTGTTCCACTGCATTTTTGTTGATAATGTTATCTTTACATAATTTCTTATGATGATGTGGGGTGAACACAATGTCAAAATGTTGAAAATGTTTTAAAATGCAATTAGGTATAGCAGAGATTTTTAGTCCTAAGAAAATTAACATTGTCACTACTCTACTGGTTAGTAATGATATAACAATGTAAAAGTGCATAACATATTAAAATAAATAATCTACAATTTAAATCAATTATATTGGTGAATAAATGAATATTGGGCATGCATTTTAGTTAAGAAAGACAGTTTTGGCCTACTTCATAAAAATGCATGTTGAACATTCATTCAAGGACAAATTTAATGATTCAGCTTAGAGACTATTTGTTTACTAATAAGTAACATTATTACAACTAAATATTTTTATTTTTTCACATATATATTTCTTTATTTTTTCAAGAATACTCTAAATTTCATGGATTTCATAGGGTAAAAGGAAGGGTTTGTGTGCCTCAAATATATGCACCTGAGGACTTGTAATTAATTCTAAGTGATATAATGATCATTCTATCCTAGGCTTTGTGAAATTTTACCTTAGTATTGTGTTGTAACAAAACCCTAATGGGCATCAGTCTTGTGGTGTAGCAATGCCCTAATGGGCCTTAGTCTTATGGTGTAACAACACCATAATGGGCCTTAGTTCTTGGGTATAACAACAACCTCCTTAGCCCTTCTTATTTGTGATAACACCATAATACCCTAATAGGTCTTCGTTCTAGGATATGATAGTGGCCTCCTTAGTCATTCTTATTTGTGATATGACAAAATATTATGACAGAGATATGAAGGAGATATGTTGAGCCCTATGACAGACCTATCATTGTTACACTACATTTTTATTGTTAATGTTCTATCTACATAATTTTTTATGATGAAATAGGGTAAATTTAATGTGACAATGTTGAAAATGTTTGAAAATGCAACTATCTACAACATAGGCTTCTAGCCCTAAGAAAATTAATAATCTTAGTACTCTACTAGTTAATGGCTAATTATGGATATGCTTGAGTAAATGTTGAAAAGTGCAATAAATTATATGGTTATCAAATCTAGTCCATAAAATTAAACATCGATGCAGGGAGAGAGAAAAAATTATAGGGCACATATGGATGGTAATGGACCTATTTTCCTTGTTGAAAGTATGGATAGGTTTGTAATTTTAGGTTTTTGTTTCTATTTGGGGTTTTAAAGTGATTTTTGAGTTGAATGGTCTTGTAAAATACTCAAAAAGGCTTTGTCCCTCCAATACTCTTGTTGTTTTCTTTTTCTTGTGTGATGGAAGTCGTAATTCTGGCAATACTTGGAGTCTTGGATTTTGCGAATTCCCAAATACAATCATGCAATGGATAGCTATCCTCCTCCTAGAGGGTGTTAATGTCACAAGATGCATGAGATAAGGAAGGAGATGAGACACCTAGCTAGTCAATAGGAAGGCTTGCATAAGAGCATGGTTTATTTTATTACCCATATGTAATCCCAAATGAAAAAAAATGAAGAGTTGGAAGGGTAAAGAATTCAAGGACCCTATTTATTTAATGCAATTGTAAGCTATATAAAAGTAGGTTCGAAAATTTTATAAATTTGATTTTAAACCATGCATGAGTTTGGTGTTGCATCAGTTCTCATTGGAATCAACTTGTGGAATCAAAGTCTTTTTACCAGGTTAAAGAAATCAAATGTTATGGGATGAGGACCCATTGGAAGGTAAGAAGGCTAAAATAACATATCTAAATCAACAACATTGATTCATTCCAACAGGTCCCCTTCACTCTTCACAAACCACAATGGGGACACCTTAGAAGTGGTTAATGTTTTTTTATGAAAAACACACATCAAAATTTGGTGACAACTCATGTACCCATAAGGTGAGTCAGGCAAGGGAGTGGGCCCTTACACATCATCAATCCACCTCACCCCTCCATATCATCTCTCATACATACATGTCTCCCTTTTGTACCCATTACATCATCAAATTTTCTATTTTTTCCTACTTGGTACAAAAAAAATAAAAGGTCATCCTGCCTATTATTTTATTTTCCCTCTAGCTACAAAGTTATGTTGAGCAGCGTCCAAAGTGTACATTATCAATTCCACATCAACATTTAACTGTTGATTGTCTCCCATTACCAAGTAACTCATAATTCCACATTTCTTCCTTCTCCTTTCTTTCAAATTGTGAATATGGAGAAAAACCCCGAAACCAACTAAAAAACTTACAATCTCTATGTTGTTTGTTCATACACCCCTTATGGGCAAAGAAGATAATGTATATGATTATTACTTCTCCTTGTACCTTTTGGAGATTCGACATGACATTCTTTACCATTCAAGTGACTCAGATAATCCTTTTCAAGTCATTGAGTCTAACCTTTATCATGTAACTATCCCACATACCCATAATTTCCCAGAATGTTTTGGTTGGTTAGTGTTTTGCCTTGTCGCACAGACAAATTTTGTTATTTCTTCTTTAGGTGAGAATATTTTTGAGGTCAATTTAGAGATAATACACAAAGCTTTTAATTTTCCTACACTAAGAATCCTAAGAGCTTTTCAGATGAGTCCTTATTCCTCATTTATAGACATCTTTTTAAAGATAATAATGGATTTTTGTTTAAACTCATTCTGCCACCAAATTCCCAAAATTCGTCCCCCACGATGGATATTGTTGTAAACACATATTTGATAAACCACCTGGATAGTTGATTCCAACTCCTGGACTGAGGAATACACCATATAGACTTTGGATGAATTCCTATGAATGAAGTAAGAGGAATAATGGGTCATTGTGGTGCTTACTATTAGAGTGTAGTTGATAAACCACTTAGACCATGACTGCATCTCCTGAGTGTTTAAAGTGACACTTTAGTGTAAATTTCATTGAGTAAGTATCCCCTCAGATATTGGATTCGATGTGAAGGTGGTTGGTTGTAAGAAAGTTGTAATGTAGTTGACCTATGGTTGGGTGGACAGTGGAAGTGCCTTGTTTAGATTCTAGCCATCTTAAAACACTTAGATAATTATATTACATATATATGTTTGAAATATGAATTGTGATTGTTCAACGCAACTTTATGATCATAATGATATCTTTTATGTTTTTGAATGTTAATGAATATCTGGATTGTGTTGTCCAATTTTATGTTCATATTTTATGTGAGAAACTATGTATTTATTCTCTCTTAATTTACAACATTGGCTTAAATGAATATCTTAGTTTATATTGATCAAGGGATTTGTACTATATGATATAAGGAATGCAATTCCTCTTGTATAGATACAAAATATGTATGTTTATACTTAGTTAATTAATAATCATAGATATTTGAGTATGTTTGATGAGCTTGCAGGTAGTTAGAAGGTCGGTTTGGCTAGCAACAATTTTTTTTGTGTAGCAATGAAACACTATGTATATTGGGTGTGATGGAACCTATTCTCTGATATGATTTATGATGTAGAAATTAAGATTTAGAGGCTTTGGGACCTTGTGCCATAAGCAAAAACACAAATGAAATTCATGGTAGTCACCCCTTTATTACATAAATTCTTCGAAATTTGATATTTCGGGACCTTGAGGTTGTGTGCCTCAACACACAAAGAAATTGGAGCTTAAGGGTAGTCACCACTTTGTTTTGCAAAATCTCAAGCAATGGTGTTCTGGTTGTCACCAATACCAGTCAAGAAAAATGGTTCGTAGATATATACATACATATATGTGTAAAAGGAGGGCCCAACACTAAGATACTGATGGTAGAACCTTGCTCCATTAGAATTGTGGCATGTGGGCCCCATTGAGTTATCATAACCCTAGTTGGTTGCATGAACCTTTGTGTGGAAATGCCTAATGCAGATCATCCAATATCGACCATCAACCATAAAATATATGTGCGCAAGGAGATAACAATGCTTGTCTTATAGAAAAACTTGGCCCAGTGGAACCATAACATGTGGTTCACACTCTAATCAGACTTTAGGTGAGCCTATGACAAAAAGGGTGAACCAAACATGATGTTAATGGGTGGACCCCATTGACCATTTGGGCCATCAGACTTGTGATGGAGTTGTATGATGGAGTTTGTGGCCAACAACCAAGTCAAGATGATATGTGCGTCAGTGGACCCATTGGGATTTTAAGCCTTGAGACCACTGAGCTATGAAAAGAGTTTAAGAGAGGGCAAGGCTAATAGAACCTAAGGAATTATGATGTGTGTCAAGGAGGACACATCAGGCTTGAAGGCCTTTAGGCCACTAAGTTTTCAAAAGAATTAAGTGAAGGAAAATCTAATAAACCCTAGTCTAACACGACGTGTACGTACACATCATGTTTCATCCAATGGCCGCCTTTGACCTTTTCACATCACAAATACATTTAACATGTTGAGTGACCCAATTTTCCATGGCATGGGTGCCCTGCATATCACATGTGGTGATGGTGTGGCAATGCCATGTGGGAAATTCGGGGAGCACATATGTGCCATGTGGTTTTCTACCAATGACATGGCCTCTTTTAAAGGGACACACTTATAAAGGGAATAAATTTCTATCTCAGACATATATTGAGGTAAAATTTATATCATCGGAGAGGTCTCAAGAAACTAAATGTAATGGTGGCATTTATTTTAACATTTGGAGACCTTGACAAAAGAGGCTTTTGTATCCCCATCTTCATAACAGACCTTGGAGATTGGGTCAAACAATTAACACTCGAAAAACATGATATGGGTGAATGCATGAAGATGGACTACACTTCTGGGCCAAAAGTGACGATGAAATTTCAAAATTGTATTCTTTTATGAAATTGAAGCCCTCAAAATTCATTTAAGCATTGTGAATTTGATTTGGAGTAAAATAAAATTTGTGGAGAATTATGTTGTTGTCCTAATGATATTTTTGGAAAAAATATTAGTGTCATACAATCTGTCAATTTTTCCATTAAATCAAATGCTTGTCCTTGCAAATTTTCTCACATGATAAGAGGTATGTCTGTGTTCACATAGCCTACTTAGTCTAAAATGTGTAATTTGTTAATAGTGTATATATATTATATATATATATATATATATATATATATATATATATATATATAATATATATATATATATATATATATATATATATATATATAGAGAGAGAGAGAGAGAGAGAGAGAGAGAGAGAGATGGTTGCATATTAAAATATATTTTTCTACGCAAAATTAGATTTTTTATTATTTTTCGAAGTTGTCAAATTAAAATTTCAATTGCATTTTTTAGACACTTGTGTTCACATAAGATTTTTTCTACTATTTAAACAAATTCAAAATACAAGAGTACCCTTTTAAAGAGGACTTGTAAATGGAAAGGCTCGTTTTTTTTTTTTGTACATTTTATGTTAATGATTTTTTATTCAGCCCCCTTGAAACTATCCAAAAAGATTTCAAGCATTATGTTTAAAAGAAATTAGATGAAAAATATCATATGAATTTGAAAGTGTCAAAATCATATGCCATTGAATAGAGTATTCCTTCACGAATCAAACATGATCAACTTTGCTACTTAAGGACAAATTCAACATTATGTCCATGAGGGTATAAAATGGCATTGTAGAGAAATCTACAGAAAAAATGTTGATTCTATGTTTTTAAGGACCTCAGGAGCTCGATGAAGTACTTAAGTTCACAATCGATTGCTATAAACACATAATTCAAATAGCTTGACCAAGGGTTTAAGAAACCCTCAATCAAGCCATTTATGTGGTTAACCAACTGCTCGATCGAGTCCCTGCAAACATAACTCCCAACCTACCAACCACCAACTATATTGATGGCAGTTATGAGAGTGTTATTAACTTAGGAGCTCGATTAAGCTCCTATTGTCACCCCTAGAAAAATCAACATTACAAATTTGAAATCTTCATGCATAGAAAATAACAACAAACATTAATTCATAGAAAAATGACAGAGTGTGGAAATTACATAAGAATTCACAACAAACATGGGAAATTGGAAATTGCGATCTTGAAAAGGAGAGAGAGTGCAAACCAAAGAGGAAGTGCAAGAAATAGCTAAATAAAGGATGAGAGAAATACATCATACATTGAGATAATAACAATCTTGTGCAGTTCAACAAATCCATGCAAATACAAGTAATTTAATTTGTCTTACTTCTCATATTGCCTTCTCCATATTAGCATGCAATAAGACATATGATTCAAAAAAAAAGAAAAAAAATGGAGAAAAATCACTTGGTCTCATTAATGGTTATGAATTATAATTTTCTAAAACCACTTGAATTCATGCAAATTATGAACCACCTTCTTATTGTAATGGTTTAGCATAACCCACAAAAACTAAGGATTTAATTTAACCAAACAAAGCAATTACAATTCATGGCAATATTCCATATATTATTTACATGAATATTATTATTTTTGCAATATAAAACCTTCTTTAGAATATTCATTATTTACAAGAATAATGGTTGTTTACAATATTAACCACTTTATTATTATTATTTTATGGTAATTTTAGTAGACATCCTATACTCATTTGAATATTACTTTAATTTTTTTTTTATATTAAATTAGTTTTAACTATTAAAGGATCATTGCTTTTCTCATATATATAATATATATTTATATATATATATATTATATATATATATTATATATATATATATAATAAACTATTGTTGATACCACAAGTGAAAAAATTTCAACCCATTATTTTATCTTCCTTCTTTCCTTGGTTTCTCATTATGCCCCCACTTTGTCTCATGCTCCTAACCATATTTATAATTTTTAGTTTTCTTTCTCCTTATTTAAATCTTTATTTAATTATTGATTATTATGGTATGGAGCTTATGATCCTTATCTCAAGTATTAGACTTGCATTTTTGGTTTATATATATAAATGCTGTAAGGGATTGTACATTTATTGTTGACATGTTTTCTTCAAGATTTGATATGATACTCTAGGGTATAAGGTCATATAGGCTAATTTATATTATTTTTGTTAATATAAATAGCTACATAAATTGTCTAGCAAAGTACTTAGTTGGTACTGATAGTGATGTTTTTCGCTCCTCATAATGATTTGATACCATACAACTTATTGAATGTTATGGATTTTCATTAGTAGATCAAATAACTACTTCAAATTTTCCATGTTGTTGCTTCAACTCTTGAAAAGTATTTCATATTCACTAGGTATAATGTATAACCCATTTCTAATAATTCCTCTCTAACTGTTGATCCACAATCTGCAACCTTTAGTGTAGTCCAACACTTATATAATGACCAATTAATATATGTAACTTGCATTCCACTAACAACTAATTCACAATATCTAAATACTCACTAATACATTTGCTCGAAATCCGATAAGCCATAGCACTTATTGAGATCTAAACCTCTATTAGTTATTAATAACTTAAGATGTTCCACACAATTACTTGATAAATTTTTAACATATAATTCACTAGCTATGTTTCCTTTAAATATTAAGTTTCAATATAA
Organism: Pinus taeda; assembly: GCA_000404065.3. Lineage (NCBI taxonomy): Eukaryota > Viridiplantae > Streptophyta > Pinopsida > Pinales > Pinaceae > Pinus > Pinus taeda. Next base: position 93,485 of record APFE031283389.1, on the reverse strand, counting down.
ATCTTTATTTTTTTAGTATTTTCTAAAGTTTAACTCCTAACTTAGTGTAACTTTTAGCCATTAAATTATTAATCTTTAAACTATATCCCATTAATACATTTCTAACCATTAACTCAGATATATATTGAAAAGCATAGATTATATTTAAAAATTAAAAAAAATGTTATTTAAAAACATCACTTCTGATGTATTATCTTGAAAGAAATACATTTTCCTTACAAATAAAAATAATCTTAGTAAAACACATTATTTCAATATTTTAAGTTTAACAAATTATCACAATAATCTGCAACCTTTAGTGTAGTCCAACACTTATATAATGACCAATTAATATATGTAACTTGCATTCCACTAACAACTAATTCACAATATCTAAATACTCACTAATACATTTGCTCGAAATCCGATAAGCCATAGCACTTATTGAGATCTAAACCTCTATTAGTTATTAATAACTTAAGATGTTCCACACAATTACTTGATAATTTTTTAACATATAATTCACTAGCTATGTTTCCTTTAAATATTAAGTTTCAATATAAATCTTTATTTTTTTAGTATTTTCTAAAGCTTAACTCCTAACTTAGTGTAACTTTTATCCATTAAATTATTAATCTTTAAACTATATCCCATTAATACATTTCTAACCATTAACTCAGATAATATATTGAAAAACATAGATTAGATTTAAAAATTAAAAAAAATGGTAATTAAAAACATCACTTCTGATGTATTATCTTGAAAGAAATACATTTTCCTTACAAATAAAAATAATCTTAGTAAAACACATTATTTCAATATTTTAAGTTTAACAAATTATCACAATTATTTCTTAAACACTTCTTATAATAATAATTTTATGAGAATGATCATTGGGTGTTTGGAAAATTTAACATTTAAAATAATATTTAATAGTCAATATTATTTATATGTCGACTCAATTAAAAGTTAATAAAAGGTTAAAAGTGATATAGAGACCGGTATTTGGGAGATGTAGGAGTATCTATAATGAGAATAACTAGCAATTGTGTCAGATGTTGCAAAGGAAACGTAGTAAGGCATAAATTCAAGAAGAATTGTGGCATATAAAGAATCATTGAAGATAAAAATTAGTAAACAAAATGCCTTTCAAAAGTAGAAGATAAAGAGAAAAAACTTACATTATGCCAAATTGACAGATTCTATAACCTTTCCAACATAGGTTTCCTGTTAGTCTTCAAAAATAGTCTTTCAAATGTTCGATAAATTTTGAAAAAATAAAAACGTAGTAAGGCATAAATTCAAGAAGAATTGTGGCATATAAAGAATCATTGAAGATAAAAATTAGTAAACAAAATGCCTTTCAAAAGTAGAAGATAAAGAGAAAAAACTTACATTATGCCAAATTGACAGATTCTATAACCTTTCCAACATAGGTTTCCTGTTAGTCTTCAAAAATAGTCTTTCAAATATTCGATAAATTTTGAAAAAATAAAAGTAATAAACAGTAACATGTCTAACACCAATGGTAAAATTTCACACCTAAACAAATTAAAAATTTTAACTTTTATAATACAAGCTTATCTCAATAACCAAGCCCTTAAACTTTTGTTTTCGATCTTTCATATGCTATTCACAAAGTTTATAACATTATACATAAAGTTATAAAACTTAACCCTTACCCATTGATTATGTGGTAAACATCTACACATTATTTTCATTTGATAGGTATATTAATCCAGTTATACACCTTCGAGACCTATGCACTTAATGCAGCTTAAGGAAAGGGTTCATTCGTACCTCTGGTCACATCTACATGTCATATGCCTTTCTACTCAAACATTAATACAACAGATTTAATAAAGAGATGCCATATATTTATAATTTAGCAAAGAGCTTTACAGTAAGTATTAATTAAAAAGAGATTAGCAGTTTCGTTGTACTGGTGTTTTAGTTGTTAGATATCTATGACTGGTTTTTATTGACGGGTGGCCATCCGACCTCAGGATCCAAAACTTTCTTGGGTGCCACCTAGATTCATCATAAGCGTTGATTTGGTTGCTCTTTGATCGCACAGTCAACATTGGTGTAGGGTTCACTTCTTGCTATTGGGGTGTAGCTTAATGCCCATGATTAGTGTCATATTGAACATCCAATGGTTCTTGTTGCTATTCCAAAAACTTAGATTATGGTGTTGTAGCTTAGGGTATTTCAGTTCACTGAAAGATAGGCTTTCTTTTCTTTTAAGGAAGACGATAACTTCCAACTATAATTTCGTTCTTCCATTAAGCTCTTACCCACTCTTTTCTCATTTTTGTTCATTAAATTTGAAGGCTTTGCCCTAATGGGCTCTTGGCAAATTGAAAGTTATGATTTTGTGAAAAAATGATTTCTCCAGTTTTTGAATTCTGATTTATGGTAATATTATAGCGGTTGAGTTTGGAACCACGTTATTTTTGTTAACAGCCATGTGGCCTATTACAATCTTCTATTTCTGATATTTATTTGATGATTAAACTCGTATAAGTTATCACTTATCCCAATTCAGGGTTATTTTTTCTCCTTCCCATTTATTTAAGTTGCATTCAGTTATCTCCATCTTCATTTGTTTATTGAAAGTTTGACCCCTCCAGAACTGCCTCTCTCATACCCTTTGGGTGTTTCAAGATGGAAATATGAGTGTTTCGTTTTTTTCCTTCCAGTTCACCCAACCCTCATAGTTGTCAAATTAATGTTCTGCTAATCACTATAGGTAAAGGATTGAGTATTAAGTGTAGTGCTTTTTATGATTCTATAAATTTTGTTCGTTTGAACAATTATTAAATTTCAAATCCTAGCTTCTGTCAGTGCTCACACCGTAACCCAGAATTATTTATTATTTAAATTATGTTTGGTTAACTTCTATTGAGCAAGTATTTAGTTATTTTTCATGTCTCAAAATCGTAACAATGGGAAATTAATATGAATATTTTTTACTATGAGAATAATCAAACCCTTGTATTCAACAAGGTTATTTATATTCTCCCATTGACAAGAGATTTACACATAAATCACACATGGTTGTTTTCTTTTAAAATTTCATGCTATTTCATCTATCTTTGATTTAAAATGGTTTACTCTGCATGCTTTCTTTCCACTTATAAATTCACTATCCTACCATCATCAAAGAATTCTTTTGTTTCTTTTTATTTTCTCATACAATCAAACATATAACATATACATCACCTACTGTTCTTCCACACAGAATTTAACACGCAATTAGTATTCATCACGCAAAAAATTAGTAGATGGAATTAAGCACAAATCTTATAATTTTATTTCTTGTCTATAGTTTTAATTCATAAACACTTATCTGTGAGTTGAGACTCCATAATTTATAGCAATGACCTTTCACTCAATCTGTGAGGATTAGGATATTACGTCCTGATCCTCCCCATGCTTCTTCACCTATAACAACCTTTTTACAACAGTTACAGATTCTCAAGCATCAGGACCTCTCGTCAGTCCATCCTAGAATCCATTAATTCATAGACCAAGTCTAAATATGGAGTCCCAATGCTATTCCATCTTCAGAATTATCCTAGCAGGCTTTTTCCTTCTCTCCTTTTCCTCCTTCTCTTACCCCTCGAGTTCTCCAACACTTTGGAAATAAAAAGGAAATAAGAATCACTGCTCATAAATCTCTAGTGAAACAAGAATCACTTAATACCAATTACATAACCATATTCTAATAATTAATGTCGATACTCCACTTCTTCCAATTTCTTACTGTGGGTCTTTCCTCCACACTGTGACCAATTACCCCTAACCAATACTTTTGCTAATTTTATGACCAATTACCCCTAACCAATACTTTTGCTAATTTTATATGGATATATATAAATACATATAGAGTCTTGTTATTACTCTATCTCATTTATAAAAATCCTTTTTTTTTTAACAATAAACTGGGATCACATTCGGTATAAATTTCTCATAACCAGCATTCCCATGTGTGATAATTTAACTCATTTCACCATTACAAGAACAACTTCTCTTTAAGAGAATGAACCACCCAAACAATGTAATGCTACGATTGCGCCTCAGATGAATAACATTTAGTTTCATGTTACTTAATAGTTTTTAGTACTTTCTACATTTTGTTGATTTGCTGAGGAGAAACTCGAATTTAAAATATAACTTACTTTAAAACTCGATCTGTGCCCAACGCAAACTTTACATGAATGAGATTGAATTTTTCTAAGCGCAAATGATCAATTCCTCTCCACTTGCATACCATAGTTAAGATGAGCACCTCGAAGTAGTGTCGGGCAAGGGCAAGGGCAAGGTCGACCTGCTATGTTGTGAGTCTTATAATTTGTAACTAATTTAATATTGGTCCAATCAATAGGATGAATCAAACTATTTTAATCATTTAACACCTAAATCAAGGGCTCACGAATGTACACGTAACCTGAGGGGATTTGATTTTAGAGTGAAACACTTTACATCATAAATATTTAAATCTTGCTAAAATAAAAATAAAAACTTAAAAGTAATTAAAATAATAAAATTTAATTTGTTATACTGTAATTTTGTTTTAGAGGGAAATATAGTCTCTCCGACTCAAGTTAGAAATTATGCTCTAGGAAAAATTAAGTGAATAATTATAACCTACATTGGTGAACGTTAAGTTAATAGTGGTTAATAAATAAATAATCTTATAGTCTTGCTTTGGCAAGAACTAATAAATTGAGATGTGAAGTGATAAGTAAATTCCTTACTCATGGAGAAGAACTTGCATATTTAGGTGGGTAGTAAACTATAACAAGTCTACACATTTATAGTTTTACATCTACATAAATGTTGATGAAAAAACAATTAATGGTGGAAAGAAACTCCTCGTAAGTATATGTATTTACATTTTATTCCTATCCATTTTTTATGAAAACATTGCTTAAATTATGGTGGAAAGTAATTGATAGTAAATATGTTATTTACTTGAGTATAAGATATTTTCAAGGATTTTATTTTTGGATGGATTTCCTGCAAATATTATATCTAAAAACTATGCATGAATATTGCAACCATATCCATAAATTATGGCATAAAATATGTAAGACAATTATTGACTTGGCATTATCTTGTGCAAAGGGTGAAATAAGACATTCAAGTTCTAGCCCAATAAAATGTTTGAAAATTATATTTAATTAATATTGAAAAATAAATATTTATTTTGAATGTTAAATAATATAATTTCTATTGGTCAATGCTAAACTAATAGTGATCACTTGGTAGGTATTAATAACTAGATTTCTACCCTGGTAGGTACTAATAACAATTCCATAATTGTATTTAAATTTGATTAATAAACACATAAAAAATTAAGACTTACAATAAACTTACAATACAATAATATTCTTAACCATTGATATTCACCACCACTTTATGATGGATATTATTAACTTCTAAATAGGTTTTGTTACAATATCATGAGCCAAAACCGTTGCTTATCAATACCACATGCTCAAAAACCATAACTTATTTCATAATTAAAGTTAAAATGTAAAATATAATATACCTTAAATATATCATTGATCACACAAGTAATGATTTTCAATCATAGAGATGGAAGGGGGAGAGATAAAAAAAGAGAGGGGAGGGGAGGGAGAAGGTGAGAGGGAAGGAGATAGCGACAAAGATGGGGAGAGAGAGAGAGAGAGGGAGAGGAGGGGAAGGTGATAAGTAGAGAGGGAGTGAGAGTGAGAGGAAAGGAAGAACAATGATATTAAGAGATAGAGGTATAGAGAGAGGGAGTGACAAGGGAGAGATAGAGAGGGTGAGGGAGAGAGGAAAAGAGGGAAGACAAAGAGGAGAGGAGAGATATAGTGAGAGAAGGGGAAGAGATATAGAGAGACATAGAGATGGTGGTTGGAAAGTGAAAGAGGAGAGAAAGAGGGAAGAGATAGAAAAGGAGAAGAGATAGATGGGGAGACAAAGGAAAGAGAGAGAGAGAGGGAGACACATAGATGGAGGGGGGAGATAATGGGGGAGAGAGAAGCATATAGGGAGCGAGATAGTGACAAAGTTGGAGAGAGAGAGAGAGAGAGAGAGAGAGGGAGATAGAGAGAGAGATGGGGGAGGAGATAAAGAGAGGTGGGAAGGAAAGGGAGAGAGAGGAAGGAAAAGAGAAAGGACTTGAGAGAGATAAGGAGAGAGGGAGGAAAGATAAAATACATAAAGAGAGAAATGTGGACAGAGAGAGAGTGACAAGGGAGAGATGGAAAGAGAGTGAGGGAGAGAGGAGAGTAGGAGGGAAGATGAAGAGAGAAGGGGCAGAGGGATAGAGAGAGAAGAGGAAGAGAGATAGAGGGAAAGAGTGAGATAGGTAGATATGGATATATAGTGTGTATGTTTCGATAGTGAGATAGAGAGATAAAAAAGGAGAGATAAAGGGATATAGGGATATAGATGCAAGTGGGAGAAAGGGAAGAAAATAGACAGAAAGAGAGGGAGGGAGGGAGAGATATATACATATGGAGAGAGAGAGAGAGAGAGAGAGTATGTGTGTTTTGGGGGTAAGATAGAGAGAAAAAGAAGGAGAGATAGAGGAATATATAAATATATACACTGAGGCCGGAGAGAGAGAATGAGAGAGGCACTACTAGGAATAGACCCTCTAGCAGAGGTTTTTTCTGAAACTCCTATTAAAATAGCCTAAAAACCTATTTGTAGTAGAGGTCACTGGCAGAGTTTGGTAAATGGATGTTTTTAAATGGTGTTTTTATAATACACTAATGCACCAATGTGTTACTATAACTAGATCCACTAGTGCTTAATAATATATGGTGGGCAATGGAAAATGTATTTCTTATAAAAACAAAAAAAATAATGGTGGCTAAGTACATATGGTGCACCAATGCGCATACTACTCGATAGCACTAGAAAAGGGTTAAATTTTAAAAAATGTTAGCCTTCAAATTCATTTTCACAATTTTGGTCCTATACTCATATAAAGCGTCGATGCTTTCCCTTCTTACAAAAGCCTGGGTTTGCAAAAAACATGATGCACTATGGCAAGGTTTTTAATTTTAAAAACATTGTTACACTACTCATATAATAAGCATTGGTTCCATTAATAGAATTGTATGTCCCGGTGCTTAATAGATAATGGTTCACCATTTGAGCATTATTCTTTTAAAAGAAAAAAATATCAATGTGTTAAGTAAGTATGGATCACTAGTTTGTATACTACTCGATAGCACTGGACTAGTGTTAAATTTAAAAAAATATGGGTTGTAAAATTCATTTTCGCCATTATGGTGTTACAATCCGACGAAGCCCTAGTGCTATAACCTTTTTCGAACATCCCAATGCATAAAAAATATGGTGCATCATTGTTGGGTTTTTAATTTAAAAATAATGGTGCGTTAGGTGAATCTAGAGCACTGATGTGTATAATACTCAATAGCATAGAACAAGGGTTAAATTTAAAAAAATGTCATTGTAAAATTCATTTTAATAATTTTGGTGCTATATTCTCGTGAAGAAATGGTACCATTCCTACTTGGAAATGTCCCACTTCGTAAATAATATGGTTCATTGGGGTAGCATTTTTAATTTAGAAAGTAGCAATGTGCTTCATAAATAATCTACACCGATGCATTTGGTGCTTGAGTGCACCATCACAGGGTTAAATTAAAAAAAAAATAAAAAAAAAAATTAGCAGCTATAAAATTCACTTTTACCTTTTGCAGTGTTGTAGAGCTCTCAGGCACTAGTGCTATGTTTACCTCTATGAAGCACCCCACCATCGGTGCTTCCCTTACTTTCCATCCTTCCATCTATTTCTCACTTCGTGTATTTCTAATTTTGTCAAACAATGGTCAAATTTAATTTTTTCAATCATGTGGCAACCATGCCTCCCCAATGAGAAAATTTCTGAGTACTATCTATCTTTCTCACTAACTTAAATTTTTAGTAGAGTAGAATTGAAAATTAAGTAAAAATATTCACTGTATTTAAATTTTTTCATAGTTTTACGCAGTGCATTCAAGAGTTTCAACTCACAACATCCACAGTGCACCCTATAAAGTTAAAGAGTGCATCGAAAATCAATGCATAAATTTAACAAATCTTAATTTTTAATATTATGTGATGCACTTTGTAAATGGAAATGCATTGGACCATAATGTTCCACAACACACTGCCTTAAAATTTTTGAATTTTGATAGTGGTGCATCAAGTAATGTATCTACAATATCAATGCATCAAGAAGTTAAGTGCGTTGACATTTTGAATTTAAGTATGGGGGTTTACGCAGTGCATTATATTATCAAAAAGAGTGAAGGGATCTCTAATTGAATGGTTCATGAGTCACAATACTTGCTAAGGTTTTGCAAATGGGGTAGCAAGCTAAGTGGGCTTGATTTTGGGGAAAACTCCACAATTAAGCTTGCTTTAGCCAAAGGCGATCTAGGATGGGTGACCTCCTGGGAAGTCCTAGTTACCGGGTGAAAGCCCCGAAAGTGATCATTGACGCTATGTGATTCATTTCATTAGTTTTATTCCCACTTCTTCATGCCTGTGAACATCACCTGATGTAATGAATGCTAAGTGAACTATTCAAAAATGATGAGAAATTATCTAGTTACGACTACCTCTCATGGAAATGGTCATACATGAATGATTTAATTAACGCAGTTGAATCCTAAAATGGTATCCAATATAATGCACTGCATAAACCCCCATACTTAAATTCAAAAAGAGTGAATGGATCTCTAATTGAATGGTTCATGAGGCACAATACTTTCTAAGGTTTTGCAAATGGGGTAGCAAGCTAAGTGGGCTTGATTGTGGGGAAACCTTCATAGTTAAGCACGCTTGAGCCAGAGTTGATCTGGGATGGGTGACCTCCCGGGAAGTCATGGTTGCTGGGTGCAAGCCCCAGAAGTGATGATTGACGCTATGTGATTCATTTCACTAGTTTCAATCCCACTTCTTCACCCCTGTGAGCATCACTCGATGCAATGAGTGTTAAATGAACTATTCAAAAATCATGAGAAATTAGTCAGATATGACTACCTCTCATGGAAATGGTCATACATGAATGACTTACTTAATATAGTTGAATCCCAAAATGATATCTAATATAATGCACTGCGTAAACCCCGACACTTATTTTTTATTTTCTAATGTTTAAATTAATAAATAAGAAAATGCTATCAACTATTGTTGATAATATTTATTTCAACAGTATAAAAGCAATCTTTTCAGTTTATTTATAAAATTCAATCATTTGTTAGATTTATAAAACTTAAGTAATTTTTATAATTAATTTAGATTTAATATAACTTAAAAAAATATATTTTAATAAAATTTAATTTATCACCAAAGTTATGAGAATTTCAAACATTTTAAATTTAATATCTTACCAATTATATAAAATGTGAACAAGATGAATCAACAACAATATAATTAGTATGGGATATATTGTTAGTTGTGATCATTATGATGATGACCTGTTAAATTATTAGATTTGATTTTTGTGCTACGTAATGACGTTTATATGTGCTAGAGATGTATATAATTAGATGGTGTAGTGAATTTGAATGTGTATTTGAGATGATGTTTATGCTTATTAGATGGTTATCATCATGATTTATATTCTTATTAAATGATATATATTTATTGTAGATTATATTGATGAATTTATATAAAAAAAATTATATATGAAATTACATGCAACAAAACTTACTTTCAATTAAAAATGCAAAGATATTTTTATAAATTACGAAGTTTAATACGATGAAACTATAATTGTAAAATTATCATAAATATTTTTCTATTGTTTAAATAGTTTGTGCATATTCATTCTAACTAAATTATTTTTTAGAAAACACTCATATATAAATAAATGTTATTTTCCATGGTATTATTTACTCTTTTTTGATAGACTCTTCTACATTAAAAATTGTTATTATGAAAAAGTTATCATTTCCAATCATAAGCATTCTATTGGCCCTAAAATTTTATGCATTCAAATCTTCCTATATTTGATGTTTTTGTCACTTTTTGGTAAGTTGTTTGCTATCAAATTTTTAGATTACTTCATTAATTGTGGTTGTAGTCAGCATTTAGGGCATAATTTAAATATTTTCAAAATCAATGGTACAAATATGTAAACTAACAAAGAACTAAGTTGAAAACCAGATTGTCACAAAATCCAAATTAAACTTATCACAAACTTGGAATTAAACAAATATGTTAAAATTTTAATTTTTAAATTATAAACTACACAATTGGAAAAACTTAGTGTAAAAAGATTTCTACTGACATTATAAAAAAATAAATAAATAAATTGTGAATCTTACAAATTATATAGCATGCCAACAAGACGAATAAAAAATAATATAATTAGTGATATAAAGAAGACAAAGGCATACAACAATAGTATAAATGATGAAATAACATAAGTAAATATGACTCTTCATTATTACCATGATTATCTTCCTCGCTTGGCATGATAACACTGTTGTTCTCAAAAATATGTTTTGATTTAGGATTGTGTCTTAATACAAACCACTAATCCCTATCCAACACATCTTGGTGTAAAACCACTGGGTTACAGTGTTTGGGGAAAACATAAGGCTCCCTAGCTTCATACCACATCTTTCTAGAGTTGATACATGTCATCCCACTTCTGCGGTCTTCCTTTACATTATTCCAATCAAAGGTGTACCAGCACTTTCACCTTAAAATAACACATTGGAATGAAGAGAAATCCACTTCAATGATCTCTTAAATCTTTCCTACGTAACCTAACATCCTCTGTATTAGGTTTTGATTGCGGTGGCTAGCACAAGTAGATTGCTGAAACACGACTTCTAATCCAAATACTTGTGTCATACATCCATCGTCGACATCCTCCATGCAAAAATGATGTCCATATACCCACATAGATGGGAAAAAATGCACCACTAATTAAATATTATAATGAAGAGATGAAAAATCTGATGATATAACAAATTAATCCAAACATCATATATAAATGCACTAACAAAATATTTAATTTATATGAATATTTTTCTAATATATATGTCAATTTTTCAATGAATAATAGATTAAAAAATCACAATAATAGCACTATCACATGTCAATGTTTCTAAAAAAGAGAAAATGGATACCAAGACATCATATATTAATGGTCACCGCTCTGAATACAAGTGTTTCAACAATAATATTTATAATAATAATAAATGGTATCCTAGTGCATTTTACATAAAAAATCTTGATATGTGTGTAAAATCAATAAGAACTGTGAAGATATACATTTCATACACCAGTGTGATTCGCCTTTAGAGCACGAGTGCATCATTATTTCTAACACACTAGTGCATTTGATTACGTAAAAGTATCGATACCGCAAGATGGTTTTTCTTACCTCGGTGCCTTTTGTGAAAATTACAGCAGCAGGGCTTTTGCAAACACATAAGCATTGGGCCCTTATAATTTTCAGCCACCAATGTTGCTTGCATTTAATAGCTTGGTGCATAATATCATAGATTGTATGAATTGGTGCATTATTATTATTAAAGCATTGATGCTTTCATAAAACCAATGCCCCATTGCTTGAAAATATTGTTTCTTGCCCCCATGCCATTATTTAAGTTAAAAACACCATATTTTTTATATTATTAGCGCACCAATGCTTTTATACAACTCATCATCATAAGTGCACTATTAAGCATAACAACCTAGTGCATTGGACAAAATAAAAGCATCGAGGCTACAATAATTTTCTTCCTACCACGATACCCTTCCTAAAAAGTACTTCTGAGGGAACTTTTAGGAGACATAAGAACCAAGGTGGCATACTTTTTAGGAATCGGTGTTGTTTGCATTCAATAATCGAGTGCATTGTATCATGTATTGTACAAACATCTGCATTTTTATTATTAAAGTACCAGTGCTTTTATAAAGTTAATGCACCAGTTCTCCAAACATTTGTTTCCAGTCTTGGTGATTTTATTTAAATTGACAACACTTGTGCTTTTATATTGGTAGTGCACTAGTGTTACTTGTTAAGTACGCACAACACTAAGAAAACATCTGCTAAAACCTCCAGCAGCCCAAATTCTTTTAGTTGTTATGAAATTCCATTATTAGCTCTCCTAAAACATCCTTTACCACAAACAAATGTTGTAGTGGAGGTTTTTTTGACAATCTTTGCCAATTTTATAACACAAAAAACATCTTTTGTAACCTTCTCTAAAAGTCATTTTCCTTGTAGCAAGGTAGGGAGATAGAGAGGGAGGGAAGAACAAAGAAAAATATAGATAGATGTGGAGAGAGAAAGGAAGAGACAAGATAGATATGGAGAGAGAGTGAGCTAGAGAGGAGAGGATAGAAGAGAGAGAAAAGGAGAGGAGAGATAGAGGAAGAGAAGGGAAATAGAGAGAGTGGGATATATAGAGATGGAAGGGGGAGAGCAGGGGCTAGAGAGAGACACAAGGAGATAAGGAGGGAGAGAGAGAGAGAGAGAGAGAGAGGGAAGGGGGAGAGACAGTGTGAGTTGGAAGAGAAAGGGGCAGAGAGAGGAAAAGTTAGAGGAATTGAGGGAGAGATATGGAAAGAATAAGAAGGATGTAAAGAGAGAAAGGTGAAGAGAGAGAGAGATAGAGAGAGGGGAAGAGAGTGAGGGATACAAAAGAACGGGAGGGAAGAGAGAGACAGAGGGAGAGAAGGGTAAAAGAGAGAGAGAGAAGGGGAAGAGAGAGAGAGAGAGGGAGGTGGAGATAAAGTGAGAGATAGATAGATATGGAGTGAGAGTGTGTATCTTTGGGGGTTGAGAGAAAGAGACAAAGAAGGAGAGATGACGGGAGATAAAGATGTAAATGAAATAGGGAGAGAAGGAAGAAGAGAGAGACATAGAGGGGGAGGGAGGGAGAGATAGAAACATATAGATATAATGTGTGTGTGTGTGTGCTTTCCTGTTCGGTGGGGGTAAGATAGAAAGACAAAGATGGATGGATGGAGGGAGACATAAATATAGATGGCAAGGGAAGAGAGAGGGAATAAGAGAGAGGTAAAGAGAGGGAGGGAGAGATAGAGAGATAGAAGGGAAGGGTGAGAGAGAGAGGGAGATAGGAAGGGAGATAAACACAAATATGGATGGGAGAGAAACAAGGAATAAAGAGACGCAAAGAGACAATTTATAGATATTATATAGTATTATAAAATATTTAACATTAGTAACCATACAGAGAGAGGAACTAAGGCTCCTACAAAATGTAAAAGAAGTCAAATTTAAAAAGAAAAGAATATTTTATGATTTCAATCAAATAGATGCATTTATTTCATTGTATATGTTGATTAGTGATCCTATTTGATTGATTGCACTAAATGCAATAATTCCAGTGTAGTTTTTTTTTTGTAAACATATTTGATTGATTGCACTAGATGAATTGATTTTAGTGTAGATGTTGATTTCTAATCATATTTGATTGATTGAACTAAATGCATTGATTTTAATGTAGATGTTGATTTCTAATCATATTTGATTTCTTACACTAGATGCACTGATTCCAGTGTGTATGTTGATTTCTAATCTTATTTGATTACTTGCACTAAATGCACTAATCTTGGCATAGTTGTTTATTTCTTATTTGATGTAAATACGTGTATGATGTACATTAATTTCAAGTAATTAGGTTAATAATGTACATTGATTTCAATGTAAGCGTGATAAAGTTAATGATGACACGTGCTGATTTATGTTATGTTAATTCAACCATAAGTAAAGTGCTTGATTTTTCATCTTAAATAGAATGTTGACTTACCTGAAATTATTGCTTGTTGAAACTATAAACAATTTGTAACTGACTACATTTATGTCATTCAATTTTTCAATCATTCAACATTGTTAGTCACTTTGCATTCAAACAAGGTAATAGAAAACAAATACTATTGAAACTTACTTGGGGTTTAACCCTACATAAGTCACAATGATTGGCATTGGGGAAAGCTACTTGATGAGCCTCTAAATTAGACATAAATTAAGGCCCATGCCTCTAAATTAAACATAAATTAAGGCCCATCTAACAATCCTTCAGCACATTAAAACTCTCTTTTTTGCATTAGATAATATATTTTTAGCTTTAATATGTTCACTAGGAAGGTTTATGAATAATTTCATATTTGTGCCTAATATTATTTATTTTTTTGGAATCTTATGAGAATATTGGGCAGATTATGAAGATTTGGCGGAGGAGATAATTTAGGGACTTCCTCCCTACTGTAGGAGGATCAATATTAAATAATAAATCAATAATATATTATGGAATTATGACACATATTATGGAACTCCAACGATTGAGAAAATCTAGGAATGTGTTCCCTCCCATTTAATATAGATTCCTAGTATTGGAACGAGATCCACTAACCAAGGGATTTTGGTGGGGAAAGCTTACTCCTTTGATGGGGAATGATTCCTAATAATTTTATGTAAGTACCGATTCAAATTTTCCTCTAGGAGTGGAATTTTATCAGTCTTCTTGTGGAGAGAACTCGTATTTTTGTAGCTCCATTGTATTTTCTTACAGGGATGTAATTGTATTGATGAAAATAATGAAGATTGGTGTCATGTTCAACTTGTAAATCTTGTTCTCCTCCTTAGGAATATGATTTTTCTTATGCTTTCCCATCCTAGGAGCCTTAGATCCCCTTCGTATGATTTTCTTTTCTTCTTGTCACTTCTTATTCACATGCATCTCTTGTTCTTGTTTCTTTTTATTTCAGCATTTAGTATTAATGATTTCTTGTTGTAGGATTAGGTTAAATAGCTGATGTAAGATATTTTACATGATCACAAGCATAATTTAATCCTTACAAAATATTTTTAAGGTCATAGTAATCATTGAGCTACTTGGATTAGTTTTCTTATTCCCAAATCTAGATTTCTGGAATTCTTTTGTTGCAAAGAATAGTAAATTTCAGCTATTTTTTAGAGCATTCTAACGAGCTTCAATCTAGCTGGTTCCACTTGCATTATATGAAAAACATATTCTATTTAATAACAAAATTTATCCCATTGAATTTTCACTTGATTAGGTTAGGCATTTGATAGATTTACTAGCTCACTAGTTCTCGAATTTTAGACTAGCAATTTTCTGGTATTTAATAAATATTTCCCATGTATAGATGAATTTGTGGATAGATGTAAAAAATAATGTGGGTTGTTGCAAGAGCTTCTACATTTTAGGGAGACCTCATCTCGTTTGGCTCATCCAAGCCTCATCCACCCATGTCACCAAAATCCACTAAAAGCTCAATCCAAATTCTTGTTTTATAAGCAGAAATTGCCATTTCCATTGAGCAAATCTACAAATCCTAAAGCTCTTGCTTGAGTTCTAGGTAGTTTCCACCACCTCCATGCCTTATTCTTCCATTTGCACCCTTCCCAAGCTCCATTCCACCTTCTAGACTGCTTCCTAAGCTTTTGACCTGTTCCTTTGTAATAAAATAGGGGATGATTTAGGAACTAGTACATCTTGTAGACATCCTGTAGGGAATCTTATAGCAACCCATTTTGAGCCTGAATTGAGAAAAATAACCATTGAAGTTGGGATTAGGCCTCTACTTTACCTCAAATCCATCAAAATCATTGTACCCCTCTTCCTCCACACCTGTCTCCACTACCAAAGAATAAGGAAAGATTAGCATTTGCACTTATAAAATGAAAAGAAAAAGAAAAATAGCTATTTTTATTTCTTAATTAGCACATGCATGCAAAAGTTAATACTCCCTAGATCAGATTCCATGTTCAGTTAGTTAAAATCATCACATGTGATTAATAGGGTTAAGTTAGGCTTATTTTATATTTAGTTCATGATATCTATGCAATTAGAATATGTTTCTTTCCTTGTACTTTATTTCTTGCAATAGGTTAGGATTTCCATTTCGAGCAGTTCATTTTCTGCAATTAGTTTAAGATTTGATTTCATTACATGCACTCCATTACATCATGATAGCAAAGGAAGGACACATTGTATGATGCACATATAGTGTTGATACCTCTTATGTTTGTATGAACCCCGGGTTGATAATTAAACTCATTAGCCTTGGGAGTTGCAACATTCTTGTTGCAATATCAAGGCTCATCACTATTATTAATATTGGAGAGTACTAGATACAAGGTAAGACATTTACTACAATAGTTTGAGTTAAATATTTGAATGATCTACAATTTCAACTACATTTTTCATACGACCGACACAGAAAGATGCCAAAACTAATAGGTGTGAGAATAATAATAGTAGAAGAAAATAGTTCGAGAACAATCATAATGAAGACTATTTGTAATTGACAACATTTTTATTATTCACATTTTTTTTCATTCAACAGTGTTACATTGTCACTTTGCATTCAAAGATTTTATTTCATCATTTTTCTCATTGAAGATATTAAAAATATTTATCATCTATGAAAACCAAGGTGATTGAGGAAATTTAAAATTAAAATCACTAGATTAATCTTAGACATATTTATCATATTTAAATTGATTAGAATAATTATATGTTCAAGAATTTTTGCATGATCCCGCACAACTGAAACCAATCTAGATCTATCTTAACATGGATCTATCAAGCACTAAGAGGGATCAAATCCCTCGAGGTGCAAACCTTTCCTTGGATTTTGCAGTAAAAAAATAGGTTTTCACCTCAATAGATTTAGTCTCTCTTGGTGTTTGATAGATCCGAGCTTAATATGGGTATAAGATGGTTGATATTACTACCCAATATATCAACTTTGGATAGATATAAAGTAATTAAAATAAAATTATAAATCTTATACTTACTTTCAAGTACTAGGAAGATGCATAATTATTGTAGTTTTTAAAATATTTCAATATAGGACATTATTTGCATATCCATATTAACTAATATATTTCAATATCAATTCATGTATATACTTATATAGAGAAAGTTTATATAAATAAATTTTTGTACCTCTGAGATAGTAGTAGGTCAGCTACCAATGCCAGAGCATCTAAAATAATTGTTTTGGGGTTTTTGGTTTTAGTTTTGGAGGACCAACGAATGAAGACAGATGTAGAATTGAAATACTTATTCCTTTGGGTTATATTAATATTTCAGCAAAGGGATGCTATAAAGCTTTACAGAGTGATATAGATAAAAAATAGTGGTGATGAGAAGACAACAAATAATATGATTATCACAGTTTCCATACTGTAAAATAGAACAATCATAAGCATGAAAACCTTCTGAACTACGTTCCAAAGATTCAAGGCAGTATACTTAAGCTTACACAAGATGTTGATGATTTATTGATTAGAGGGGATTAGCTAAACAGATAGTTCATTAATCCATTCTCTTAATAGATCATAACTTCAGGAGCTTATAGGAATAAATTGAGACACAATTATTCCTACCTAGATATCTCTATAAGTCATAAGCATATGAAGAAAAACATAATGACTGATAACTGGAAAAACTTACAGGATAACACAAACTGTGTAAAACCAAATTTAGAATCCTCTGCTTTGTATTAAGGTTCCAGAAAGATTGAGTACATAAAGTGTCTACAAAAGATCCCTTCAAAGGTGCAACCATGTTCAAAGTAGCATTAACAGTCAAGACTTTACAAGCAATGAATAATCAATCTTGGACTTCAAACCCATAACAACTCGAGAAGAGAGTTATTTATACAATAATGAAACTAAGGAAATATCCTAAAACTGATTAAGATATATTCTAGGAAAGGAAAGATATTCATACAAGAAGATAGGGGCAGCTGTTGAACTACTTCTTGCTATCCCTTTTATTCAGGTTGTGTTGGCTTTGTTGGTCTGATATTTTTCCCTTTAAGCAGCTTCATTTTTTTGTATCCTTTACGTTGGTGAATTTCTTCATTTGATATTTCATCTGATACTCTTTAAACTTTGTGAATATCCTTTAATCCTGTTGGTAAGCTTTACTATGATTTTCAAGGTTTTTACTACGTTTTTCAATAGTAAATCCTTTTAGATTTGTCTTCAAATTGTATGCAGGTTTTTTCTTTGTAAGCCTAGAAGAAAAGTCTTTACCTGCAAAATACAAAAAATGTTAAGAAATCACAAGTGACAGAGGAGGACATCAATAGCTTTATTGAGTTTGAAAGGATATTGAAAGGAGTCCAGAGGGTACCAGAAGGTAAAACCATGGCTTAATTGGTTGGAGAGGCTTATGGAGGGCTTACTGTGAAAACAGGCGAAACAAAGGAAAAATGGTAATTTTTGTGTTTAAACGGAGAAATGACTTTCTTCTTGAAATATGGGGCAAATGAACGGTGGTCATTTTGTCGTTATTGGGAGGTGGTTTTGGTTTTCTTCGCACTTCTTTATGAGGTGAGGGAAGTTTTGGGAGGGGTCACCCAAAATAACCTAAGCATGACACATAGCAAAGGGAGGTCAATTGAATACCACTTTTTGGGTGGGTAATGCTCATACAGAGAGCCAACCCGGAAACGCTTAGAATTGTTGGATTTGAATGCCTTATATCGGACAGTGTTGGAGAAAAAGAACAACGTGGAGGGTCCCAATGATTAATTATGGTGGAAAATGGTTTTATTAATGGGTTAACACTGAGATTAGTAGTGTTTTTTTTAAAATCATAAAAACAATTTAACGAATAAAACCTTTTCAAAACAAGGTATGGAGGATTTGAAAAAATATGAATGTGAGTGGATAAATGGCGTCAGGTTTGGGTTCCCTTCACATATTGGAGATCACATCAGCGGAGAGTTATTGCTTAGTTGGGACTTGAGATGGAGGTGATTGTGAAATGGGGATGAAAAATGAAATATATTGCATCGGGTCCATCACAATTGGAGATCGCAACGACGGAGGTTTATATGTTTAGCTAGGACTTGCGATGAGGGCGGATGCGAAATGGCAATGGATTGTGATATATATTGCATCGGGTCCGGGCCCATCATAATAGCATATCGCAATGCCGGGTGAGTGCATTCATGTTAAAATTTTTGAGATCTTCCGATGCGATGTTATATTTAATACATAGTTTTATAATAAAAACTAAAGGTTTCAGGATATTTAAATAAAGGGAATTAATATATACGGGAAAGTAAAAATTTATGCGTTTAATACTATAGGTTAGTGTTAATATGAAAATATGAGTGGAAAGGGAAAATATATGCGAAAAGGGGAAATATACTAAGTATTATGCTTTTCATGGGTTATTTCCTTTTTACATATATACATCAATACTTAGGGTAAACATTGTAGGAATTTACAGGGTAAGTTCCTCAGACAGAACACCAGAAGGACACCACTCACAAACAGATCACAGATCAATACACCAGTATTTTGACGTGGTTAAAACCCTCAGAGAGGGAAACAGTGCACGGCCTGCGCCAACGTGGCTACTACAGGCAATTATTAATAAAAGAATGAAAATTTACATAAGCTTCTCTCATGCACGGTGAACCTACAAATGACCCTCCATGCGCTTTAAATAGAATTCATGGACCCATCGGGTTCAAGCCACGGATCAAGTGTCGGTAATACCGAGGAGAGAATGAACCGTCTGATCACTACATATCGTGACTGTCGGATTGTAAGTTACAAATGTACAACGGTAAAGAAACACACTTTACCTAACTCTATACTAGACCAAGTTGAACTTAACTATTCCTATGTTTCGGAATATCCTAACATCCCCCCTTAAGAACAACTTGGGATAGGATTGAAGGATTTACAAATATGACACAATAGGAGAAGGAAGGAGGCACTAGAGCCTATCCCCCCTAAGTGACAACTTCCTGAACTCCAAGCATATATCGAAGTTTAGTGAACTTCGCCTCTGTGAGAGCCTTTGTGAAGATGTTTGCAACCTGATCATCTGTTGAACATATTGCACTTCAAGAACATGGTCATGAATGAGCTTTTTGATGAAATGCATGTGTAGTTCAATGTGTTTGCTGCGCTGATGCTGAACTGGATCTTTGCAAAACTGAATGGCACTTTGATTATCACACCAAAGTGTAGTCGGATGCTGCTGCTCAAAGCCAAATTCTGATAGGATCTGACGAAGCCACAAGGCTTCCTTACTAGCTTCCACGGCACCACGATACTCTGCTTCTGCCGACGAAAGAGAAATGGCAGCCTGTTTCTTACAAGCCCATGTAATAGGTCCTGAACCAAGAGTGAAGACATAACCGGCAGTAGACTTCCGATCATCAGGGTCACCAGCCCAATCAGAATCAGTGAAACCAACTAATAGAGAAGCTGCTTTGGCACTGTAATGAATCCCAAACTGTACTGTACCTCGAACATAACGAAGTATTCTTTTAGCTGCTTTCCAATGACTTTCACGAGGGTTTTGCATAAAACGAGCAACAAGGCCAACAGCAAAGGAAAGGTCAAGACGAGTATGGTTTAAATACAAGAGTTTTCCTACAAGTTGACGGTATAAGGTAGCATCAACTTCAGGAGAAGTACAAGAGACTGAAAGTTTGACTCCAGACTGAAAGGGAGAAGGAGCTGGCTTACAATCTTCCATGTGAAAATGACGAAGAATATCACAAGCATACTTGCACTGGGAAAGGGAAATACCCTCCTTGGATTGCAAGACTTGAAGACCGAGAAAATAGTGTAAGTGTCCTAAGTCTGTCATTTCAAATTTCTTTTTAAGGCTGGACTTCACATGGTTTATAAGGTTGGGATAACTACCAGTAAGAATAAGATCATCAACATAAAGAACAAGGATGATAAGAGAGTTTCCCACTTTCTTGGTGTAGACAGTATTGTCAGAATAACACCTAGAAAAGCCAGATTCTAAAAGAAAGCTATCCATTTTGGCATACCAAGCCCGAGGAGCTTGCTTGAGACCATAAAGAGATTTCTTAAGTCGACATACAAGGCTGGAGTCTGTTTGGATGAAGCCAATGGGTTGTTCCATATAGATTTCTTCATGCAAGTCCCCATGCAAGAAGGCAGATTTAACATCCATCTGATGGACTTCCCATTTTAAAGAGGCAGCAAGGGAAAGAACAAGGCGGATAGAGTTCATTTTGGCAACAGGGGAGAAGGTTTCAGTGTAGTCAATGCCTTCAACCTGTGAAAATCCCTTAGCAACAAGACGAGCTTTATGTTTATCAACTTTCCCATCTGGTCCATACTTGGTTCTGTAAACCCATTTACATCTAACAAGTTGGCGTCCCTTTGGTAGAGGAACAAGATCCCATGTATCATTTGCCAACAATGAATGATA
>APFE031283389.1:39136-52880 GCA_000404065.3 Pinus taeda | reverse complement strand
AGTTATTGAAATTGAGAGATAGAAGAAACATATTAATTTTTACTAATAAACGACTCTCATGGGCCATGGCTATAAAACGACTAATAAACGGCTCTCATGCCACCATAACCAGCGCGGTACAGATCTGAATTCTCATAAATGATGAGGTCATTTAGCATATTAAGATTTTTTTGGTTATTTGTAATTTTTTTAAATAATTTTAAAAACTTACAATTTTATTTTAAAAACCATAAAATTAGTCACATCTTTGATTTTTGAAATATTCAATTTTTATTAAAACTATAATAACAGTGTGAGTTGTTAGAAAATGTAATTAACTGAAAGTCAATTTAAATTTGACTAAAACCCAATTAACCAATATAGCCCTACCTTCTCATAAATATAATAATAAAATTTACAATTTTGATTTATTAAATAAATTAAATTCTTAAAAAAATTATTAATAATTCAAAACTATATATTATCATTTATTCTTCAAAATTTTCATCTATTAAATTAATAATAATATTATTTATTTTAATCAACTTGGCTAACTCAGATTGCAATATAGAAATTATATTAATTTTCTTAAGGAAATTTAGACTTTTGTGATCCATAACCATTGTTTAGAAAATTTTGGGCAAAATCACATAAAAAAATCTTTTATTCATAATTCTTTTTTTTTTAATGTGATTTTGCCAAAAATTTCTAAACAATAATTTTCTTGGCACGTCAAATACACATATTTATGTAACCATACATTTGTATTAAAAAACCATTATATGAATTACTCATCCTTGTGTCCATTCAGAACGACTGTACGGCTTATTTGGGAGCCAACCAAATCCCAAATAGAAATCAAGGTTTCCACAGCTTTGTTCTACCCTATACCAGTTGAAAATATTCCTTCAGCCGTCTGTGCTACTCAATGCAACTTTGTTCACCAACTATATCCCGCTCAGGACGGCACTCTGATCACATCGGTGTTCCGCTAAAGACAGCGATTCGTATGACTTTTTAAAACGTATGACAGTGCGACTTGCGTTACCAATGTCTCCCGTCCAGAAATGATATTTGACGGCCAAACTGCCAGTAACGTCATAGGGTGATTTCTCTATCAAATATAATTTAAAGATTTACCAAAAATGAAATTTAAGAATAAATCTGTTTTAAAATTCCAACTCTGATTCGATCAATACCAAATTCAGAAACATAGCTCTGAATTTCCACAACTTTAATATCACCATGTCCCCACTTACTATGACTGACCAACGAAAATTCTAATGGAAGTCTGACTAATGGTCCATTGTCAAAGAAGCGTAGGATTGACTGAATTTCTACCCATAGAAATTCCAAGTACAACTAATGAGGTTTGGCAATTTGTTCATCTCGGTATCCCGGTCTGCAAATTTCTCGGTAGATATATTTATGTAACCGTACATTTGTCTTAAAAAACCAACTATATGAATTACTCACCCTTGTGTCCATTCAGAACGACTGTACGACCTATTTGGCAGCGTTCCTACCCAGCGCCGACCAAATCCCAAATAGAAATCTAGGTTTCCACAATTTTCCTATACCCTATATCCCACTCAATACAACTGGATGAAAATATTTCTTCAGCCGTCTGTGCCACTTAATTCAACTTTGTTCACCAACTATGTCCCGCTCAAGACGGCACTCTGATCACATCGGTGTTCTGGTAAAGATAGCGATTCGTATGACTTTTGAAACGTACGTCCATGACACTGTGACTTGCGTTACCAATGTCTCCCGTCCAGTAATGAAATTTGACGGCCAAAGTACCAGTCACTCACGTCATGTGGTGATTTCTCTATTCATTTAGACTTAAAAAAATTTGAAAAATAAATCTGTTTTGAAATTCCAACGAAATCTGTTTTGAAATTCCAACCCTGATTCTATTATTACCAAATTCATATCACCATGTCCCCACTTACTACGACTGACCAACGAAAATTCTAATAGAAGTTTAGGATTGACGAGTGGCGCATTCTCAAAGAAGTGTAGGATTGACTGAATTTCTACCCACAGAAATTCCAAGTTCAACTAATGAGGTTTCGCGATTTGTTCATCTCGGTATCCCGGTCTCCAAATTTCCTCTGCATGTTATTCGTCAATGGCATTATTATGTATTCAAATGCCTCACAGAACCTTCGGACCAATTATCTTTATTTTATGTATTATAGAATCCTACAATTATTCTTTATTTCAATTATAAAAAATTTGGAATTATTGTGAAATTGAATAACAAAAAGATGTCTCAAAGTCTAAAACCTTTCCAATGGAATTCTCTACTTTTATTTAACACTACATAATTGTCAAACACGTAGTGGACTCAATAATGGGCGACCCCCTACATTACATTGTCAAACACTTAGTCGAGTTGAGTGATTTTCAACTACTTTGTTGCATGGCCATTTATACAGCAATTTCCATGGCAGTCGTGGCAGTCTGTGAGAGGCTTTTTCTTTTAACTTTCGCAAGAGAATTATCCAGCTATCTCCTCTACATGCGGCAATTTGTCTTACGTTGAATTGTTTTTTCCATTTACTCCAATATTTGATAAGTATTCATTTATATTTCTTTATATAATTGTTATATACGGTTAAAAATTGATATTTTAAGATTTACATGTTAATGATGGTGTTTATTTAATTTTTAAAATATTAATTTGATGGTAGCTTTCATATATATATAAGTAATTTTTAATAAAATGGTTGAAAAAATGGCCAATAATTTTAAAGAAAAAGCTCATAACCATTTATAGCGTGTGGTTTTTATTTTTAGAAAAAGCCTACCTCCACTCACATTGTGCTCTAAATTATACATTTCACACACATAATACTAAATCTAGAAATTTGAAGCCAAAAGTCCTGCAATTTAAAGGTTGAGGCTTAGGCTGCATGTCCACACTCATGGGTCATGAGTATGCTATATAAAATATTAATCTATAGGGATAGAATGCTTAAATCGAAAAAAAGTTTTGTTGTTCAATAGAAGTAATAGAATTTTTTTTATTCATTTAAGTCAAACAATTTTTTTTAAAGAATTATTATGTAATTTCTTTAATGTTGGTAACGTGATGATAAATCTAGTTTTTAATAAAATGATTCTATAGTTTTATTAAAAAATGGAATTGTTTTTGTGGTTGGATATGCGTTCAATATATGCATACTTAATATGAAGCAAGAAGGTTAGGGCCTTTTAGGTGCTAGGGTGAGGTGGGAGAGCTTCATCATTTTTTTTTTAATGACTAGAAGAAACAATGGCATTCTTTCTTCTCTTTTTTCTCTTTTGTGACTAGAATAATCATACTTTTTTTATGGGTATAGCAAATGGCTTCATCGTTTCCTCTTTTTTTTGAGACATAGAATTGGCAACTAGGTAGGTTTTGTACTCACTTAACATGAGCTAAATTCAAATTGCTACAATTATAACCTCTAGTTGAGAGCTACGCTAGTGTGACTTTAGAACTGGTTTCCATTATGTAAGGAGTGCCTCAACAATTCACCCATTTTTCAACTATTATACAACCCGTGGGGGGAGTGCTTCATCTTTCTTGTTTGCAGATTATAAATTTCTTCAAAATGCATGCACTACATATATTATATAGCATGAGATATTGAAATCCTCCCTAATTCCTATTTAAAAGAGGTATTAAACATTTTTTATTATTTAAAAGGTCGTCATTTAGCCCAACTCACCATGTTGAAAGTTGAGAAAATGCATTATAGTTAATGCATTTAACAAAGGCACTTGATTTTATTCTTTATTTTTTGAGAATGGCTTAGCACGATTTATAAAATATTTGAAATTACATAAATAGTGACTATACATAATTGCACTAAATTAGCGGCTAGTTTGGGAATAGGAATTAACAATATTGAATGAATATGTTTAATCTTTCCAAAGTAATATAAAACATGTACACCTATGCTATTTCTTGATTGAACTATATTTTATGTGTGACACCCCTTTTATTTCCCCAATTTTGTGATGTAATTGAGAAATTATAATACTAAGGTACCAATATTGATGTTACAAGTTAAAAATTTATGATGTGATGTAATGTTTATTTTTATTAATAAAGAAAAAACTATAATTGAAGGAAAGGGGATAGACAAGGCATTTTGATTTCTTGAAAGGATAATTTTACTTGATTTAATTCCACTTTTAATGAGATGGTTAATCTTCCCAAGAAGCCTCTAGCAAGAGGTTGGAAAGATGAAGGGTAATGGTGCAATTATAAAAACAAGTGGGAGGATCAATTAAGAGGTTGTTCTTCCTTTGTCTTTTTAGCTTATTCCATGTTCTCTATCATAAAATTTTTTTCCCTCTTACTCAAAATTTTGAATTGGAAAGAGAGTTGATGGTAGAACCTAAAGAGGTTCATACCTTGTGGTTGGTTTAGTGTTACAAGTGACAACTTATGTGATAGGAAGTGAATGTGTTGCAACGCTTTTTCCGTGGAGTAGATGGCTTTGAGGACTGGGAATGGCCCTCTTTGTTGTGGCACATATAGCACTGAAGAGGGGAGGCTTGAGGGTTTACAAAGGTCAAAGAAAGACTACCTTCTATTACGCAAGACATGCATGGTCATTTTGTGAATATTTATGAGTACGATCAAAGATGGGAATGTTTAACTTTGAGTATTTCCTTTGTGCAAAGGATAGTGGCCTTCACTTTTATGTTAATTATGGTTTGAAAACTTTGTCACAAATCCTTGAGTTTAGTTTTCTCTTAAAGCTCCAAGAATTTGGCTTAGGGGTGGTTGGCTATAAAAAAAAAGTATGACACGATCTTGCCTATGGTTGGGTGGAGATTGCCTTAGTGGATGACTAAATCATTGTGGTGCTTACTATATAGATGATAAACCACCTAGAAAGAGAATTTTGGATCACTTTGTTGCTTACTACAAGAGCACAATTAATAAACCATTTAGACAGTGGATTGCAGACCCCTATGGTTCTTGCTATAAAAAGATATTTGTTTTCTTTTTTTTCTTAAGCAAGAGACAGTCCTTCTATTAACTTAGGAAAGAAAATATTTTACACATGTTACAACAAATGCCCAGAGGCACAAACTCCCTCAAAAGGGAGTGAAAAAACCCAATGTACCCAACAAAATCCTCCAAAAATTAGATAGAGATAGGGCCTAGACTGCCCTGGAACTAAGAACGGGCCAGTGGATCCAAGGTCCACTCCCCAAAACCAACCAAAGAAAAGTATTCAAACAATCGGACAGTCAAGAAATGACCCACACAGGGGCGAAGTCACCAAGAAACCCTAAAGTTGCCCAATCAACACTGACCATTGATCTTCTTTTCCTAATCCAACGGCTAGAGTCCATATCGCACGGCCTAAAAATCCCACTGAATACCTCACGATGAAGGCGGTTTGCTTTTTCGGTCCTCCACCACGTGATGCTTCCTTAATGGAATTGCTGGCTTTTACTTAAAACCGTCTTTGGTTTGGAAGGTGCCCGATGAAGGTGGGAAACCATTAATGGTTTTATCTTTTCGGCCCCACCAAAATGCCCACCAAGAGGTCGCCATTGATCTTCCCTCTCTAGATCCGACGGCCACAGGTCTAACCGGACCCCACACCTGCACACTAAAAACCTTAAAGTTGCATAATCAACGCGGACCGTTGATTTGTTCCTTTTGATCCAATGGCTAGAGTTCATATCACACAGCTTAAAAAGCCTACTGGATACCACGCGATGAAGCGGGTTTGCTTTATCAATCCTTTGCCACGTGTTGATTCTTGAATGGAATCACTGGCTTTTCCTTTAAACTGTCTTTGGTTTGGAAGGCGCCTGATGAAGGTGGGAAACCATTAGTGGTTTTATCTTTTCAACCCCACCAACATGCACACCAAAAGGTGGTCATTAATCTTCCCTTTCCAGATCCGATGGCCACATATCAAATCATACCCCACACCTGCACACTAAAAACCTTAAAGTTGCATGATCAACATTGATCATTGATTTATTCCTTTTGATCCAATGACTGGAGTCCATATCGCGTGGCTTAAAAAGCCCGCTGAATACTGCGTGGTGAAGGCGGTTTGCTTTATCGATCCTCTGCCACGTGTTGATTCCTAAGTGGAATCATTAGCTTTTCTTCAAAACCATCCTTGGTTTGGAAGGCACCCGATGAAGGTGGTAACCATTGGCGGTTTTATTCTACCGGCCCCACCAACTTGCACACCAAAAGGTGGTCATTGATTTTCCCTTTCTAGATCTGATGGCCACATACCAAAATGGACCACACAACTGCTCATGAAATACCCAACGATGAAGGTGGTAATCATTGTCCAACCATATCCATGCGTCACCTTCTGAATGGTATCGCTTGTCTTCTGGGAAAACTTCTCTCGAGTTAGAGGTTCCAGGTAGTTTTGACCCCAGTAATTCCTTCCATTGACGAGTTCGTCTTCCATGGAAACATTCCTCCTGTGACCAATTATCTTTTGTCTCAATAACTTATTGTGCATCTCCGCTAATAGGCCTTCTAAAGTGAACTTATCCATCATTATCATGGAGTATAATTCTGTCTCTTGATTTTTCCTAATACTATTGTCTGTCACTGAGGGCCCTAGATGAGCATCCCTCCTTCAACTTGTCATCCGTTATCTCCACCCACCAGCAGCACAAGTTGATATGCTTGTTTCGAACCCCCTCATTGGCAAGCCAGTCTACAACTTTGTTGGCTTCCCTGCAAACATGCACCAACCTAAGAGTTCTCAGCATTGTTAGGTGTGCTTGAATTCTTTGGTAGACTTGCAGAAGCCGCCAGTGTTCTGATATTTTCTCTCGAGCAGTGCCAGCATTTATCCTCTTCACTGAGTTAATGACTAATTTCGTGTCAGCCTCAATGATGACATTGTGAATGTTGTACTTGAGCAATATTTCCAGGCATAATTCCATCCCCATGAGCTCAAACATATTGTTGCTTTCTTTTCCTAGATAATTGTGGAAGATGACTTGTATGTTTCCTTCCTCATCTCTCAAGACCCCTCCATATATTGCTTCTCGTGGATTCCGTTTTGATGCCCCATCTATGTTAAATTTTAAAAAGCCACGAGAAGGGGGTTGCCTTGAAGACTTTTCTGGTGAGGTATTCTTGTTGATCTGCACAAAACCCAGAGGGGGATGAACCTTGAGCTCTAACTTCTCCAATATTATGGCCTCTCTTTATTCAAGGGGTTTTCCAGAAGCTACACCTCCCAGAATATAAACAGTCTCTTTGATTTGTTTAAGGATTAGCTTAAGGATGCTGCTCACCAGACTCGCTTTTTCCTTGAGAATCCTATTGTTGCACTCCTTGCAGACATTCCAAATTATGAATCTTGGGGTCAGCATCCAGGCAGAGTTAATGATATCATTATTTGAAATTTTTTTTCCGCCAATTCTTCAGAGTAGTAATGATGTCATTTACATTTCTGTCAATTTTCTCGAAGAGTTCTCCAACCCAATTCCAAAGTTTTGTAGTGAAAGTGCATCTATTCAGAAGATGATTTGTAGTTTCTTCCCGTTGTCTACATAAGTGACATCTTGAGGGGTGAATGGTGAATTTAACAAAATCACAATAAATCACAATAATTGCACTATCATTGGTCGATGCTTATAAAAAAAGAGAAAATGGATACAAGGACATTGTATATTAATGTGCACCACTTTGAATACAATTTTTTCAACAATAGTATTTATAATAATAAAAAGTGGTATCACGATGCATTTCTACATACAAAAGTATCATATGTGTGTAAAATCAATACATATTGTGAAGATATACATTTCATGCACCAATGTGTTTTGCCTTTAACACACTAGTGTGTCATTACAGTTAATGCACTAGTGCATTAGATTACGTAAAGGTACTGATACTGCAAGATTTGTTTCTTGCCCCAGTGCCTTTTGTGAAAAGTACAACACCAGGGATTTTACAAAAACAAAAGCATCAAGCCGTTATACTTTTCAAGCACCAATGTTATTTTAATTTAACACCTTGGTGCATAATATCATAGATTGTATGAACTGATGCATTGATATTATTAAAGCACTGGTGCTTTCATAAAACCAATGCACTGGTGCTCCAGAATATTGTTTCTTACCCTTGTGCCATTATTTAAATTAACAACACCATATTTTTTTATTTTAGTAGCACATCAGTTATTTTCTACAACTCATCATAACCATTGCATTATTATGCACAACAACCCAGTGCCTTGGAGAAAATAAAAGCATTGAGGCTACAATATTTTCCTTCCTACCATGGGGCCCTTGGGGCCCTTCCTGGAAAGTACTATCCAGGGTATTTTTAGAAGACATAAGCACTAGGGAAGTATACTTTTTAGGCATCAATTTTGTTTCCATTCAACGCCCTAGCCCATGGTATCATAGATTGTACAAACATGTACATTTTTATTGTTAAGAACTGGTGCTTTTATAAAGTTAACGCACCAGTGCTCCAAATGTTTGTTTCTAGTCTTGGTGCTTTTATTTAAATTTACAACACATGCTTTTATATTGATAGTGCATCGATGTTGTTTGTCCAGTAAGCACACAACTAAGAAAACATCCTCTAAAACCTCCATCCACCTAAATATTTTTAGTTGTGATGAAATTCCATTATCAGCTTTGCTAAAACATCTGCTACCACAAACAGATGTTGTAGCAGAGGTTTTTTTGACATTTTTTTCTAAATCGACAACACTAAAAACCTATTTATAACCTTCGCTACAAGGAATTTTCCTTGTAGTGAGGGAGGGAGATAGAGAGGGATGGAAGAACAAAGAAACAAAGAGATAGAGATAGAGATAAAAAGGGAGCAACAAGAGAGAGATGGAGAGAAAGTAAGTAGGAGAGGAGAAGGTGGAAGAGAGAGAGAGGAAGAGAAGGGAAAGAGAGAGAGTGGGAGATATAGAGATGGAGGGGGGAGAGAAGTGGAGAGAGAGAAGGAAATTGGGAGGGAGATAGTGATAGAGTCAGAAGAGAGTGAGAGAGAGAGACGGGGGAGACAAAGAGGGAGGGAGATAATGAGAGAGGGAGGGAGAGAAAGATGGAGTTGGCGAGGGCAAGATATAGAGTGAATAAGAAGGACATAAAGAGAGAAAGGTGGAGAGAGAGAGAGGGAACAAGAGTGAGGGAAACAAGAGAACAAGATGGAAGAGAGAGAGGGAGAGAGAAGGGGGAGAGAGATAAAGGGAGAAGAAGAGGGAGGGATAGAGAGAATGAGAGATAGATAGATATGGAGAGAGAGTGTGTATGGTTGGGGGCTAAGAGAAAGAGACAAAGAAGGAGAGATGAAGGGAGATATAGATATAAATGGAATGGGGAGAGAGGGAACAAGAGAGAGATATAGAGAGGGAGGGAGAGAGAGATAGATACATATATGGAGAAAGAGATATTTCTTGTTTGTTTGGTGGGGGTGAGATAGAACAATAAAGAAGGAGGGATGGAGGGAGATATAAATATAGATGGTAGGGGAAGAGGGAGGGAAGAAGAGAGAGACAAAGAGAGGGAAGGAGAGGGAGAGAGATAGAAGGGAAATCAGAGGAAAATTTAACCTAAAATACCCATGAAAAATTAACATAATTTCCATGTCATAATATATTAACCAATCAAAATCCTTTAAATTTAGAAAGAGGTGCACGTAAATATTTTGGAGCGAAGAGAAGAAAAACTATTTTTTTTTTTATTTTATTTTTTTCATATCTTCTTATAGGTTTAAATAAATTACAAATATGTATACACATCCGATGTGAAATTAAATTCCAGATCCAACTAGTACCCATTATGCATAATTTTGAAAAGACTCACATTGATAAAAAAAAACTTAAGATACATTAAAAAAAATGTGTTCAGCATGATTTTTTAATGTGCCTTCAATTTTTATCAATGTGGGTCTTCTCAAAAGTATGCATAATGGGTACTTGTTGGATGTGGAATTTAATTATGCATCCAACGAGTGTCTACACATGAAATTTGAGTAACAATATAAGGAGATAAGCCAAAAATACGATTAAAAAGGTAGTTTTCTTCTTTCCCCTCTAAAATTATTAACTCTTATTTTATTATTTTAACTATTATTTTAACATTTTTCCTTAGGAGGCCACTTTTGGTCTGAAATTTTCTCTAATGAGAGTGAGAGAGAGAGAGGGAGAGAGGAAGGGAGATAAACACAAATATGGACAGGAGAGAAACAAGGAAGCAAGAGATGCAAAGAGACAAAATATGTATATTACATAATATTGAACATTATTAACCATTGGGAAAGCGGAAGTAAGGATTTTACAAAATGTAAAAGAAATCAAATTTAAAAAGCGAAAAATATTTAATTTTTTCACTAAAATAGTTGCATTTATTTCAGTGTAGATATTGATCGGTGATCTTATTTCATTGATTGCATTGAATATGTTAATTTAAACGTAATTATTTATTTGTAAACATATTTGAGTGTTTGCACTAGATGCATTGATTTTAGTATAAATATTGATTTCTAATCATATTTGATTGCTTGCACTAAATTCATTGATTTCAATGTAGATGTTGATTTCTATTCATATTTGATTTCTTACACTAGATGCATTGATTTCAGTGTGTATGTTGATTTCTAACATTATTTTATTACTTGCACTAAATGCATTGGTTTTGGTGTAGTTGTTTATTTATAATTTGATGTAACTAGATGTATGATGTACATTAATTTCAAAGTAATTAGGTTAAAGTGTGCATTGATTTTAGTGTAAGCACGATAAAATTAATCACGGCATGCATTGATTTATGTGTTACATTAATTCAACCATAAATAAAATGCATGAATTTTCATCTTAAATAGAATGTTGACATACCTGAAACGTTTACTTCTTGAAACTATAAACAATTTGTAACTCATTACATTTCTATTATTTAATTTTTCAATCATTCAACATTGTCAGTCACTTTATATTCAAACAAGGTAATAGAAAACAACTACTATTGAAACTTACTTAAGGTTTAACACTCCACAAGTAACAATTATTGGCATTTGGGAAAACTACTATTAATATTGGAGAGTAAGAGATATAAGGCATGACATTTACAACAATAGCTTGCATTAAAGATTTGAATGGTCTACAATTTCAACTACAATTTTCATATGATTGATACAAAAATATGACAAAAGTAATAGGTGTGACAATAAAAATAGTAGAAGAAAATAGTTTGAGAATAATCAAAATAAAAACTATTTGTAATTGAATACATTCTTATTATTCACAATTTTTATCACTCTAGAGTGTTACGTTATCACTTTGCATTCAAAAATTTTACTTCATCATTTTCATCATTCAAGTTATTAACAATATTTATCATCTAAAAAACGTTGTGTTAATTGAGTAAATTAAAATTAAAATCACTATATTAATCTTAGACATATTTATCATATTTAAATTGATTAGCATAATTAGATGTTCAAGAATTTTTGTGTGATCGTGCACAACTAAAACTAGCCTAGATCTATCTTAACCCTGGATAGTGATCAAATCTCTCGAGGTGCAAACCTTTCCTCAGGTTTTGCACTCAAAAATAGGTTTTCACCACAATATATTTGATCCATGTTGGTTCTCGATAGATATGAAGTTAGGATGGATCTAGGATGGTTGCTATTACAACCCAATATATCAACTTTGGATAAATAAAAGTAATTTAAATAAATTTACAAATCTATACTACTTTCTAGTACTGGGAAGATGCATAATTTTATATATTTTAAAATTTTCAATATAGGCATTATTTCATATCCAATATTAATATATTTCTATATTATTTTATCTAATATATGTATATTGTATATATTATTTATATATTATATATATATATATATATATATAATATTATTATTATATTATATTAATATCTTAATAGTATGTGTTGATATATGTTTTTATTGTATGTATTTGTTCTATATTGTATATATGTCATGCAAAGAGAAGTAAGTGAAGTAAACAATTTTATTTAGAGATGTTTTCATTCATCCTATTTGTCATTTAAATAAATTCATTTATGGATCATAAATAAAATATATTAATATTCAACTATATATATACATATGTATATTAAAAATTGAAATTATTTTTTTTGGTTAAAAAATTTTTAACATTTCGAATATCCTCACTACTCTAAGCTCTCTTTTTCTTCTAGGTATATTTTTTAGTCAACCTTTGTTGAATTATATCAAATAGTTGTAGGAATTGTAAAATTAAGTTGTGTAGGCTACACAATCCAAGTTCCAAGAGTAATTTGAATGTGTTGTATTAATTTATTCATTAAAAAGTGAAATTTAAAAATTGAAAACTTATGTTTTATGTGTCTATATATATAAATAGTTGCATATCAAGAGATTTGATCCCTCCATAGAGATGGATATATATTTGTTTTACATAAATTTTATATAGAGAGATAAAGTAATTAAAAGTTAAAAAGATAGAGAAGTTGTAGTGTATGAAAGAGATTCGATCATTCCTTCAATGCTTAGTAGAGAAAGTATGTAAAGAAAATGAAAAAAAAAATGTTTGTTAAAACATTTAAATAGTATGTTTCTTAAGATGAGCCAAATGTTTAATTCTTTCTATTGATAGATGTTTTTTTAATGAGTTGACATGTAACATTTTTAAAAAATGCTAATACAAAAATATATTCAATGTAAATATTTACTTATCTATATATACAAAGAAAATGTCTATATTGTATAAAGAAACTGCCAATGCAAAAACAAATTATGGTAAAGGCATTTTATTTGTATGTTATTTAAGATGAAGGAGATCCTCAATTTTTTGCAGCTCAAGAATTTTGATCCTCTAAACCCCTCATAAAACTTGGATACCCCAAATACAAAGGACCAAACTCACTTCATATATCATTTTTTAATTATTTAATTTAATTAAAAGGATAGCAAGGATATACCTGCTTTGGCAATAAATCTCAACCTTCCATCTAAGACTAATCCTATGAATATTTTGTGATATTCCATAGAATTTAAACCCCTCAAGAATTTTGATCCCTCTAAGCCACTCATGTTCTTAATTAATAAATTTAATAAAATGGACAACAAGGGCATATCTACATTCGCAATAAATCTCAACCTTCCATATAAGACTAATCCTAATAATATTCTAAAATATTCCATAAAAGTTAAAGCCCTACTATCTACCTAACAGTTATTAATACTTAAATTAAAAATTTAAAACCTTAGTCCAAAATAAACAATCATATAAACTTAATTTTTATTTCTTTGTATGCCGAAAGAACCTAATATGTATCCTAACACCTAAGATTTATGGCTTGTCATCCTCTCAGTAAACTAGGTCACAACATGGGGGATTTGAATCTTAGTATCTCTTAGTTTTCACATTACTTTAATCATTTGAAAGTAATGATATAAATACATAAGAATAAGATAGAAATCAATGGAGCTAGAAAAATCCAAAGATGAAATAAAAAGATAAAATAAATTGGGCAATTATTAATTTAAGGGTGAATACATTGAATAATATATTTCCAAGTTCGACTAAATTTATATATTAATGATTAAAATTATTAGGATGCTTTTATTTTATGAGGTTCTCTAACAATATAGGTCAAATAGTGAGGAGCATAGGCCATGGATTTGGTGTAATGAAGAGAAATATGAGGTTTGGTGTTGTTGAAGTTTTTAACAATCACATATTTGTTGAGGCTATTATGATAGTTGTAAATAATA
>APFE031283389.1:0-22849 GCA_000404065.3 Pinus taeda | reverse complement strand
AATACTAGTGATTACCCCATTACTGTTGTAGTTGTACCCCCTTATTAATATTGTTGTGCCCCTATTGTCCCCATATTGTTATTACTGTGCCCCATAGAATCCCTCTATTGTTATTTTTGTGGCTTTATATTATTATTGTTAGGTCGGCTGGGTTATATTGTGACTCCTTAGACTCCTATATATAGAAAGGAGGTTTTGTCATTTGAATCATCAAAGAATTTTTCATTTATGTAATGTAAAGGAGGGTGCCCCCTCGAAGATGTTGAATTTTAAGGCGTTGATCTATCTTTTCTATCTTTTTCTTGAGCTGGTTTCATAATAGAAAGTGAAAGTCCAAGTAAGTTCCTGACATAGCCCCATTGTAGAGATCTTTTCATTCTGAATCTACTGTAACTTAAATGGGCAAAAATGGACTTAGGATGCAGAAGTTATCACCAAAATAAGTTGCCCTTTATTCTTTAGAAAAAGAGGCAAAATCCCTTAAAATGGGCAAAAAACCCTTATAAAGGGAAATCACATTGAAGAAAGGCAAAGGGAAGGACTTAAGTGGAGGTGGAAGAAACCCTGATCCATCAATCCAATCAATTGGGTTGGAAACAGGCCCATATGCGATATGAGGACCCTGGCCCCGACGATTGCGATCATGCGATATGTTGATCACCAATGATCGGATCGGCGAATCGACATCGACGATGTCATATGGAAAGACTCTTGGAATTTGCAATATGTGATTGCGACATGTCGCATAACAAAATCGTATCGTGACAATACAGAAGAGCGAGGCCATATATATATGCGACTTGCGATAAAGCCAGACCTGACGGGTCTTATCGGCCCAAATATATATATTTTGAGTTCCGGAAGGAAAGGGTTTTTTTATGTAAAATCATATTTTTGTTAAATAAATGAAAAAACAAAGTAAATGCCAATGGGGCGATAAAACGGACCCGAAAGATTTTATACATGCAACGATATATATTTTTAGTTCCATAAAGACGGATTTTGGGCGGGCCTCAAGCGTTAAATGGTTTTGGGCTGGCTCCGCTCAATCCCACATAATGAATGACGCGTGGCTTGGCGAAGGAACAGGGAATCCGCCTTTTCGGGCGGGTAACCTCCGTACTCCTAAGCTGCCCGAAAATGCATGACGACCGTTGGATCAGAGATTCCGTAGATGCGATAACGTCCAAAGGTGGACTCGATGCAATATTAGAGTGGATACTATAACATTTGAAGTCTAATATTGGGGAAATTGTCGGGATTTTCTTTGTATTTGAGATTTTGCATAATAAACCCAAATACAAAGGAACCCGCGCCTATGCGGCTTGCGATAGTGATTTAAAAGTAGACCTGATGGAATATAGGGCAGATTTAATGATATTTCAGGTTCGATAAATGACAGATTGTCGGATTTTCCTATGTTTTAGTGTATTTCTCTGTGTAAAGAGAGTGACTATTCTGAAGATTTCATAGGCGCTGATGGTCCTTCTGTTACAGAATAGGTGGCCACCATCCCTAAAGGTGTTTAGCAATGATTGCTAACACTCAGAGGGGGATTTGAGCGGACAGATGCCATAAGCCAGAGAGCTCAGAAGAGGAAAATGAACAGAGAACGCTGATTGGCTTAAAAGCCAGAGAATGACAGAGACAGAGGAGGCCGTGCTGAGACAGGAGTGCAAAAGTCTAAGAAAAAGCCAGAGCCGAGAGCCAACGCCAAAGCTAAGAGTCAAGAGCCAATGCGAGAGCTGAGAGCCAGAAAGCCGAGAGCCAGAGCGAAAGCCAAGAGTCAGAAAGCCGAGAGCCAGAGCGAAAGCCAAGAGTCAGAAAGCCGAGAGCTTCAAGAGCGAGGGAGAAAATGGTGTCTAAACCCATTGTTTTTATGTAAAAGAGTGGAGTTGAGCCAAGAGCTTGTAAAAGGACTTTGCCATAATCCGAGAGAGCCTAGTTGAGTTGACTAGAGCTCATGGAGACATAGCACAAGAGTTTTGGGTGAACTCCTAATCAAATTGTTGTCTTATGTGTGTTGTTTTATTGCTGCATTATATCTGCTGCTTTAGTTGTTGTTATATCAATTCAAGCAAATAGACTTAAAAACACATAAATAGTCAACAATAAACATAAGCATACACCTTATTTCAAGCACATATTTAATTCCACATTAGTGTATCATAAAAACTTGAGAATATAAATAAGCTTTGGAAATGGGAGAGGTTATTGTAAATTAGACAAAAAAAAAAAAAAACTATATACCCCATTTTCAAATAACGCACATTTGATTTAAAAAACAATTATATGAATCATTTTCAATAATACAAATTATATGAATCCTGATTCCTATCCAGCGCTGACCAAATCCCAAATAGAAATCAAGGTTTCCACATCTTTATTCTACCCTATAGCCCATTCAATACAACTGCATGAAAATATTTCTTCAGCCATCTGTGCCACTCAATGCAACTTTGTTCACCAACTATGTCCTGCTCAAGACGACACTCTGATCACATCGATGTTCAGGTAAGGATAGTGATTCATATGAATTTTTGAAACGTGCTCTCTGCATCCCATCCATGACAGTGTGACTTGCGTTACCAATGTCTCTTGTCCAGGAATGAAATTTGACGGCCAACTACCAGTCACATCATGTTTTGATTTGTCTATAAATATAATTTAAAGATTTACGAAAAAAATTGAAACAGGAAGACCAGTCATCAAATTTCAGGGTTTTGAAATTCCAACTCTGATCCTATCCATACAAAATTCATATCACAACTTTGAATTTCCCCAACTTTCATAGCCCTGAATTTCCACAACTTTCATATCACGATGTCCCCACTTACTACGACTGAATAACGAAATGGAGGTATGACTAGTTGTGCATTGTCAAAGAAGTGTAGGATTGATTGAATTTCTACGCACAGGGATTCCAAGTACAACTAATGAAGTTTGGCGATTTTTTCATCACCGTATACTAACAATTATTCCTTATTTACTCTGAAATTTAATGACAAAAGACGTCTCAAATTCTAAAACCTTTCCAATGGAATCCTCTACTTTTATTTAACACTCCATAATTGTCAAACACGTAGTGGACTCAATAATGGCAACACTTTGTGGAGTTTCCAAATAGGGTTAATGATTTTCAACTAGTTTGTCGCATGGTCGTTTATATAGCGATTTCCATGGCACTCGTGGCACTCTATCAGAGGCTTTTTATTTTAACTTCCGTAATGGAATTATCGAGCTATCTCCTCTCCATGCAGTAATCTGTCTTTCGCTGATTGCTTTTTTCGATTTACTCCAAGATTTGATAAGTATTCATTTATATTTCTTTATATAACTATTAAATACAGTTACAAATTGATATTTTAAAATTTACATGTTAATGATGGTGTATATTTAATTTTTAAAACATTAATTTGATGTTGGATTAAATATATAATTTTAATATTTCATCTGTATTTTCTGTATTGATCATTTTAAAATCTCTATGTTAATATGGTGTTTATGTTGTTTCTCAAGAAAATAATGTTAATGTAGTGTTTATTTAATTTTCAAAACGTTAATTTGATGGGTGAATTAAATAGATAAAAATTATAATATGTTATATATAAAAGTAATTTTAAATAAAATTGTTCAATAATTTTAAAGAAAAGGCGTATAAATATTTATAATGCTATTTTGGATTTTTAGAAAAAGCCCACCTCCACTCACATTATGCTGCAAGTTTTAGATTTTGCACACATAACCCTAAATCCTGAAATTTGAAGCCTGCAATTTAAAGTTTGAGGCTTAGGCCGCATGTTCATGTTCACAGGGCACTGATGATGGGTCATGAGTATGCTATATAAAACATTAACTTAAAGATATAGAATTTTCAAATTGAAAGAAAGCTTTGTTGTTTAATAAAAGTAATAGAATTTTTCTTATTTGTTTAGGTCAAACAAAACAATTTTTTTAAGAGTTCTTATGTAATTTCTCTAATGTTGGTAGGTTGATGATAAATGCAGTTTTTAATAAAATGTTTTTATTTATTAGTTTGATTAAACTATTTTTGCGGTTGGATATGCTTTCAATATATACACATTTGAATTATTCTTTTTTATTTTTTGTGACTAGAATAATCATATTTTTTTTTGTGAGTATAGGAAATGGCTTCATCTTTCTCTCTCTTTTTTTTGAGACATAGAATTGGCAACTAGGTAGGTTTTCTACTCACTTAACATGAGCTAAATTCAAACGGCTACAATTATAACCTCTAGTTGAGGGTTGAGGGCTAAGCTCTGACACCTACCAGGTTTAGAATTGGTCTCGATTATGTAAGGAGTGTCTTGACAATTCATCCATTTTTTAACTATTATACAACCCATGTGGGGAGAGCTTAATCTTTCTTGTTTGAAGATTATGAATTTCTTCAAAATGCATGCACTACATATATTATATTGCATGAGATGTTCAAATCCTCCCTAATTCCTAATTAAAAGTGGTATCAAATATTTTTATTATTGAAAAGGTCGTCATCTAGTCCAACTCACCATGTTGAAAGTTGAGAAAATGCATTATAGATAATGCATTTAACCAAGGCACTTGAATTTTTTTGGAGAATGGTTCGGCATGATTTATAAAATATTTGACTTTATATAAATAGTGACTATACATAGTTGCACTAAATTATTGGGTAGTTTGGGAGTAGGAATCAACAATATTGAATGACTATGTTTAATCTTTCCAGAATAATATAAAACATGTGTGTCTATGCTATTACTTGATTGAACTATATTTTATGTGTGACACCCCTTTTAATTTCCCAATTTTTGATGTAATTAAGAAATTATAATACGAGGGTACCAACATTGATGCTATATGAGTTAAAATTTTATGATGCGATGTAATGCTTATTTTTATTACTCAAAAAAATAAAAATCTATAGCTAAAGGAAAGGGGATAACCAACACATTCTGATGTCTTGAAAGGATAATTTTCCTTGATTTAATTCCCCTTTTGATGAGATGTTTAATCTTCCCAAGAGGCTTCTACCAAGAGGATGGAAAGGTGATCGGTCATGGTGTGATTATAAAAACAAGAG
This sequence comes from Pinus taeda, assembly GCA_000404065.3. Classification (NCBI taxonomy): domain Eukaryota; kingdom Viridiplantae; phylum Streptophyta; class Pinopsida; order Pinales; family Pinaceae; genus Pinus; species Pinus taeda. The sequence continues at coordinate 17,766 of APFE031283389.1, read as the reverse complement.
GGAGGATCAATTAAGTGGTTATTCTTCCTTTAGCTTTCTAGCCTATTTCATATTCTTTGTCATACAATTTTTTTCCCTCTCACTCAAAAATATGAATTGGAAAGAGAGTTGGTGGCTGAACCTAAAGAGGTTCATACCTTGTGATTGGATTTGAGGACTAGGGATGGCCCTCTTTGTGTGTGGCACATAGAGCACTGAAGAGGGGAGGCCCAAGGGACTAAAAAGGTCAAAGAAAGACTACCTTTTATTATGCACGCATGCATGGTCATTTTGTGAATCTTTATGAGTATGGTCAAAGATGGGAAGGTTGAACTTTGGGTCTTTACTTTGTGCGAAGGACAATGGTCTTCAATTTTATGTTAATTATGGTATGAAAACTTTGTCACAAATCCCTGAGTTTAACTTTCTCTTAAGGCTTCAAGAATTTGGCTTGGGGGTGATTAGTCGTAAAAAAAATTATGACACTATCTTTCCTATGGTTGGGTGGAGATTGGATTAGTGGATGACTAAGTCGTTGTGGTGCTTACTATATAGTTGATAAATCACCTAGACAAAGCATTCTAGATCACTTTGTTGCTTACTATGAGAGGGAAATTAATAAACCATTTAGACAATGGAATATAGACACCTATGGATCTTGCTATAAAATGATATATGATAAACCACCTGGATAGTGGATTCCAACTCCTAGACTAAGGAATACCTCATCTAGATTCAATGCAAATTTTATGATCATAACGATATATTTTATATTTCTAAATGTTAATGAATATCTGGACTGTGTTGTCCAATTTCATAAGAGCCCCAGGTTAAAATTCCATGTAATAAAGGTAAAACGAGACCAAGGTCATGGGACACGTATTCCAACCTGAATATTGGGAAAAACATCCTAGAGGGGTGTTCATTTAGTTTATTATGGATAAAGGGAAATCAAAAAAGGCATGGGCAAAGGCTTTGGAAAGGAAAAGAAGCATTTATTGGCATTTATTTATGAAAATAATGGAAAATACGAGAAAATAAAGGTGAAAGGTCACAGGTTGCATGTGAGGAGGAAAATGAAGGAAAATAATGAAAATTGAAGAAATTAAAGGCCTCAGTGATAAAAAGGCTTATGAGGATCAGTCCATATCTTTGACAGTGATAGCTTGGACCTCTCTCTTTATTATCCCCCTCTCATACTCTTGCATTCTTGGAGCACCCTAGCATTCGAAAGGGGAAGGAAAAGGAAGGGTAAGAAAGAAAAGGGTAGAAAGGATCAAGCAAGGAAGATCTTGATCAAGCAACTACAACAAGACTACTTATAGGTATCAAGTTGCATGTATGATTTCCTTGCTAATTTTGGCGTGAAATCATTCACATGGGTTTTTATAAGCGTGAGAATAGTTTTAGCCTTTCCTTGCCATTTTTGGATAGCCATGGTGTGATGCCATTGTTTTACTTGTTGAGTTGGATTGCCAGATAGTTTCAAACTGAGTCGGGTGGTCTTAGGAAAATTCTCAAAGGCTTAGGAATCCCTCGACTGGTATATGGTGGGATACACGCTAAATATTGAGGATGGAGACGGGAAAATTCCTCACAGTTTAGGTGGAGAGATATGGAGGCATCCATGATTTTTTTGGTCGTAAGGATCCCTTGGTCGGTATATGGAGGGATTTTGGTAAATCCTGGTAGTGTATGTTTATTGTTTGGGCCTAGGAATCCCTTGCCCAGTATATGGCGGGATACACGGTAAAGCCTGGTTGTATAGATGAGGGTTTCGAGCCTAGGAATCCCTTGACCGGTAATGGCAGGATACACTGTAAAGCCTAAGGAAGCCCTAGTTGGTTTTGTTGTGATTCCCACATTCCTGCTTGGAATATGGTATGGGGATGATTGGTTGAAAGAAACATTTACTTTAGCCCAATATATGGTCGGGTGGTACGTGGAAGTCTCTAACTTGGTTGGCTTTTCCATATGTTAATAAGATTTCTTTCCCTCTTGTATTTCATGAGTATTTATACTTGTTATTATGTGGCTTTAATGGTTGTTCTATCATTGTTATTATTCTAGTTATATGTTGGTTATAAAATGGTTTTATGATAGCCTTGAGATATGGATATCATCATGATTTGGTTAGTAAATGAAATGCTAATGGATGAATGACCTAATAGATTATATTTCAGCTATGGTGAGAAGGCATGATACCTTCTTAACGATTCTCAGATAAGTATGAGATCCCTATTTTCAGATGTTTGTTTATGACCCATAGATTTCATGTTCATCATGTGTTTAACGAAATGTATCTCATGGTTAGGCCTAGTTAGGTCAATTTCTTGTCCAAGTTTTATATGGAAGGCTTTTTCCTTGTGTCATTTATCATTTCTACGAGATTCATTAAGTTCTAGGCAGTGTTCTGGAGACTAACCCTAAAAGTGTGGCTCAAATCTCGTGGTCACAAGCATAGAATTGAGTGAAAATAACTGCAGTCACTCCCTTGCAAGATTATGGATGTGATTGGTGGGTTATAGTCGAATTCCACCAGTGTTGTGCCAACATATAGGAATCCAAGACAAAAAAACAAAGGTTTAACTCAGGGTTTGGGCACCTAGAAGGGTGGTTAGTTCTTGGGCGTCTCTTATCACCTAACGGAGGTCGGTAAGGTTTATGCGTTTATTGATTCCACTTCCTTAAGGTGATCTAGGTGGTTGAGGCATACCATAGCAACTCTTCATCACATATTTACCTCGGTGGACCAATAAGCTTAGGTCATTGTGGGAGGAGGGTGTTACAGTGGTATCAAAACATGGTTCAACCCTTTGACTAGATAGGTAGAATGTGTTTGTCATGCCTATATGTAGGTTTTATATGTGCTTAGGTATGTATAGTGGTGGTCATTGTTATAGTTGTGTTAACATGTAGAAGTTGTTGATGTTTTTGTTGGGATGTGTTTTTCATGAATGCATGTGGTTCGTATATGAATTTGTTATGCATGTCAATGCCTATATGTTTATGATGCATGAATTGTTATGGTTATGGTTGTCATGCATAAGGTCATGCTATGCAGTTGGTATTGGATGCATGGTAACTTGATAATGTATGAGATGATGTTGATATATTGTTATGATTATGATTATACATGTATCATGCTAATGTGGTTGATCTTGTAGATGAGATATCATCCCCTCAACTATACTGAGATATGTTGATTATGTTTATATTTTTTGTTTGACTCACATGGTATGCATGGAAGAAGTAGAAGGATCAAATATAATTAACAAGATGGTAGGCTAAAGTTCATGAGATTCTCCCTAAAGATCAGATGAGAAACAAGGTGGTGATTACTCCCCTCACATAGTAGACACCTTCAGAAGTTTGAATGAAGAAATAAGAAGTTTCAAAGTAGATAACGACAGGATCATTCAATCATAGGAGAGATTTGTGAGGGCACAGAAGAAACAAACAGAGGCTAATGCAATCATCCTTAAGAGCTTGTTCGATTTGTTGAGACATGGACAGGCACAAATAAATCATGAGTATGGGGAAAGAATGAATGGGGAATATGGTAACATGTCTTATGGTCGACACAGGTCATATCAGGATAACACTATCAGAGATGGCAGGTTCTTGGATACGTCATATAAGATAGGTGATGGACACATGTTCTATTCTAGTTTTGGTTCTGACAAGTACCATGGTAATCATCATTATCATCCTTATAGGAGGAGTGACATAGGATATTTTCCATATGAGTTTAAGAAAGCCAAGCAACCTACATTTGATGGATATTTTAATAAGGTGAAATATGTAGAGGCATGGTGACTTGGGATGAAGAAGTTATTTAAGTGTCACACCCTCCTCCCACATTTATCCAAGTTAATCATTCTACTGGGGTAAACATGTGAAAAGCGGATACTATGATTTGATTGAAATCCCCATGTACAGTTAAGGAAGTGGAACCGAAAACAAGCAACCAAACTGACCTTCTACATATGCTACAAAAAATCTCTGAGCCAACCAACCATTCTAGATGACCAACCTCTGAGGCAACCCAACATCCTATTGACCTAGAGCTTCATCCCCTCCCATGACATGGGAATTCATGCAACTAGGGCTTTCCAGTCACTCTCACAGCAAGGGCATGCAAGCAACTAAGGTCTTTTTCTTCTAGTTCACAGCCAACGATCCTAGATTATGTGCCACTTTTTAGGGCCAAGTCTCAGGCCAGTGCCTAGAACTTCATGAATCTTCCATGAATGAAAAGTAACATTGAAAAAATGATTCAAATGAAAATACTTGAACAAATACTTGACTAGACTCCTACTAGCCATGACAAACATTTTGCCAAACATGTCACAAATATGCATTCTACAGGTGATAATAATAGATCTGAGCATATGGGTCTCATACTTATCTGAGAATCAGTAAGTAGAATTGATTCCTTATCAAATTAGTGGAATTACCATCTATTAGGTCACATATTCATTGTTCATTCATTTACAAATCAAAATATGATGAGAGCCATACATCCTCACTGCCATAAAATATACTCATAACCACCATATAAAAAACGTAAATAATAAGGATACAACAACCATAAAATCCAAATATAAACCAATACATTTACATGTGAAATACCAAGGAGAAGGAACTCTTATTAATGAACACAAAATCCAACCGAGTTTGGGACCTCCACGAACCACCCAACCATAGATTGGCTTAACCAAATATTTCTTTCAGTAAATCACACTCGTGCCATATTCCAAGCATGAATGTGGGACTCATAACCAAAAAAAAAAAAGAGGCATGGATGCCACCATATTTCTCCCCCTACACCATGAGGAATTTTATTATCTCCTAGTCTCTAGGCTTTAGTGTAATGCACAATCTGATTCAGGGATAGCTAGGCCATAATCAAGACACCACCCTCGATTCTTTACCATATATCCCTCCATTCACCAACCAAGGATTCCTAGGCTTGATCAAGGGCACCCATCTCTACATTTTACCATATATTCTGCCATTCACTGGTAGAGGATTCCTAGGTGCACAGAGGCAACACAAAATTCAGATTTACCATAGCCCACATTCTGGTCTAAGGGTTACTAGATCAAGGCCTTAACACAATCCATAGTCTAGTTCAAGAATCACTAGGACATGTGTTCTTCGTTTAAGAGATCCACCTCACTAAGTTTCAAATCCATCTGGCAATCCATCTCAACCAAAACATGAGAACCCCATCACCCCAAGACTATCTGGAAATGACAAGGCTAATATGAAAAACACACTCACACCTGGAAAAACCAAAGTCAATGACAACAAGAGAACCAATAACACACATGCATAACCATGCATGCCGAAACTATCAAGGAAAACACATATGCAAATCAATACCTACAAATAATCTCATTGTAGCTGCTAGATCATGCTCTTCCTAGCTTTATCCTTGCTTTCCTTTCCTTCTTTCTTTTCTTGATCTAATGTTGAAGTGCTCAAAGAAAAATCTAAGTGTCCAAGAGTGTTTGAGAGAGATAATAGAGAGAGAGCTCCAAAACTAAACTAACAAAAGGTACCAACTGATCCTCATAAGCCTTTTTGTTAATGAGGTCTTGATTTTCTTATTTTTCCATTTTTTTCCTTCATTTTCCTCCTCACATCTCAACCAAAACATGAGAACCCCATCACCCCAAGACTATCTGGAAATGACAAGGCTAATATGAAAAACACACTCACACCTGGAAAAACCAAAGTCAATGACAACAAGAGAACCAATAACACACATGCATAACCATGCATGCCGAAACTATCAAGGAAAACACATATGCAAATCAATACCTACAAATAATCTCATTGTAGCTACTAGATCATGCTCTTCCTAGCTTGATCCTTGCTTTCCTTTCCTTCTTTCTTTTCTTGATCTAATGTTGAAGTGCTCAAAGAAAAATCTGTGTCCAAGAGTGTTTGAGAGAGATAATAGAGAGAGAGCTCCAAAACTAAACTAACAAAAGGTACCAACTGATCCTCATAAGCCTTTTTGTTAATGAGGTCTTGATTTTCTTATTTTTCCATTTTTTTCCTTCATTTTCCTCCTCACATGAACCTTTGATATTTCACCTTAGTTTTCTCCTAATTTCCATTATTTTCATAAATAAAATGCCAATTAATTCCTCATTCCTTTCCAAATCCTTTTTCATTTCCTTGACCAATTTCCTTAGCCATAATAAACGAAATGAACACCCAACTAGGATGCTTTTGCCCAATATTCAACCTAGAATAAGTGTCCATAATCGTGGTTACTATTTTTCCTTTATTAACTTTTATTACATGGAATTTTCACCCTGGCTATTACAAAACCCTCCCCCTAGGGGAACATCATCCTCGGTGTTCAATGAAACTTACAACCAACAAGAATGTTTTAAGAAAAACACACTTCCCATGGACCTTTATAACTTATCTCGATGCATTATTTATAATTATCAACTTATTGAAAAGTAAACCAACATGACAGCATGAAAACCATAATGACATGACACCCATACTGCTTATTGGAGCTTTATAACACATCTCATGTCGGTATTTTCATCCATATATATATGTACATAAACCAAGAAATTACACCAAAACATATATCAAAAGAATTTTCTCAACATGTGAATAAGCAAGGATACATAGCCCGCACCTAATCTGCCATCTTCCATGTAGATATATCAGGCACAAAGTGCTTCCAATGCACTTTAACCTACTTGATTGCTTGGTTCCGGAGCATGAGCATATTTCTCTATAATATACATTGTGGTTCCGCTTGGAATTCTCCATTTAGCTCCAACTGTAATACAGACCACTCAATCACATGATTAACATCTTTAACATACTACTTAAGCAATGACACGTGGAAAACATCATGTACTTTCACTATCGGAGACAGTGCAGTTTGATAGGCTACTTGTCCAATCCTTTCAAGAATATTGAGAGTTCCAGAAAACCTAGGTGCCATCTTGGCACATGATTCAATCTGCAAGGAGCTCTTCTTTGACTTGATGCACAAATACACTTGTTCCCCAACCTGAAACTCCTTAAACAACATGTTTTGATATACATATCTTTTCTACATATCCTTTGTTGCGTTTAGATTTCTCTTGACTACCTACATTTCCTATTCTATCTCTGCCAATATGTCTGATCCAATTAACACCATGTTCAATGGATCACTCCGACTGATGGGAGTATTACAACTATTCCCATATTATGCCTCGAATGGAATCATCCACAAACATTCCTGATACCCATTGTTGTAAGTGAACTCAACTAGTTGAAGATACTCTTCCCATTTCCAATGCTAATGCATCACATGCAAAGCGAGAGAATTTCCTGATGAACCTTCTATAGTAACCTACTAACTCCACGAATGATGTTTCCTCATCCACATTCCTAGGAGCTACACATTCCATGATAACTCTTATCTTCTTTGGATCCACTATTATGCCTTCCCTGGAAACAACATGTCCCAAGTAATGTACCTCTGTCTGAAAGAAACTGCATTTCTGAAGCTTCAAATCCAACTGATGCTCTCTTAGCAATATCAAAATTGTTGTTAAGTGCTCAACATGTTCTTCCTCATTTTTTGTATATATCAAGATGTCATTAATGAATACAATAACAAACTTATAGAGATAAAGATGAAACACACTATTCATCAAGAACATAAAGGTAGTTGGATCATTAGTCAAACCAAATGGAACTACAACAAGCTCATAATGTTCATACCTGGTCTAGAAAGTTGTCTTGTAAATGTCCTCTTCCTTAATGCGTACTTGATGATATCTAGATCTCAGATCAATCTTTGAGAACATTGTTGCTCTCTTCAACTGATCAAACAAGTCATCAATCCTTGACAATGGATATTTGTTCTTGATGGTTACCTTATTCAACTTCTTGTAATCAATGCATAGTCTAAGGGTACCATCCTTCTTCTTCACAAACAATCTCGGTGCACCCTAAGGTGATAAACTTGGCCTATGTATCCCTTGTCAATCATTTCCTTCAACTGTAACTTCAACTCTATTAAATCTAGTGTGCTCATCCTGTAAGGTACCTTTGATGCTGGTGGTACCCCTGGTACCGATTCAATGGAAAATTCTACTTCCCTATGAGGTGGAAAATATGAAATATCTGCAGGAAACACATCCTGAAACTTCTGCAAAATTGGGTACCTTCTAAACAGCTCGCAATCCTAAACATCCTTACCTTTATCGCTAGAAATATGCACTGAAAATAACACACATTGTTTTCTGCCACTGCACTTTACCTACATATTTGTGACCATCCTAACTAATGTTGCTTTCTTCTTACCTCGCAAGATTTTTTGTTCTCCATTGACATCCAAGCACTTAATTCCTTTGTCATAACAATCTATCTTGGTCCTATGAAGATATAGCCAATCCATACCCAAAATCATACTATATAATCCCAATGGCAATACATTCAAATGTGTTGATGTAGGCATACCATTCAACTCAAAAGCACAATCTCTTATCCAATGATGAACTCACATTTTTGTACTGTAGCCAACTGCACTAACCAAGATTCTGCATGCACTTCTTTATTCAAACAACACTTATCTAGTAAGTCGAGGTTAACATAACTACAATTAGATCGAGGGTCAGTCAAAATAGAAACAACTTGATCAAAAATCTTACCATCCATCTCAATGATAGATTCTTGTTGATCTTCCTGCCTATTATCTAGTGTTGCATAGATACGAGGAATGCTCTTACCCAATATCCCCAACAGTTTGTGCCTCTTTTTCAATATAGATCCGAGGTCTACCACCCTAATGCTGCGGAAAATCCCTCTTAAGATGATCCTCACCACATGTCCAAAGTTGCAACCATCTGTACCATCACCTTTATTCTACTGTTGTGACCCATGTTCTTGTCTAGTTACATTGGACTTCTTGTATGGTGCAAAACATTCTCTTTTTCTTATGCATTATGAGGCCTTATTATTTTCGGCTGACATTTACCTTTACGTTTATCTTTCCCTTTCCATCCTCGCTAATATTATGTCTTACACTTTGATTGTTCATAACAATTCTTCAATTTCCTAATAATTCCTCAAGTGACTGAGGCTCATCATACTCAATCTAATCTCTAAATGCTAATGGAAATCCACTAATAAATATCTTAATTTTATTTTTCTCATCTTTAAGATATGGTAGATACCTCAAAAGCTCCAAGAACTTGGTTGTATACTCCTCATTTTTCATTGATCCCATTTTGAGCTCATAGAATTCCTTGGCTTTGCTGTTGTAGTACCTTTCTAACAAGTATTTCTTCCTGAAGAGTCTCTTGAATTCATGCCAAATCAAGTCTTTTGTCCTTATGTCTCTGAACCATCTTACATCTTCTGACCATATGTTTTCTTTCCCTTTCAAGCTAAAGATAGCTACTCTGGCCTTCATATTCTTTGTGTACTCATGCAGTTCAAAGAAATTCTTCATCCCAGGTAACCATGCTTTTGCATCCTCTGGATTCTTCAAATCTCCATCAAAATTAGGTGGCCTATATCAATGAAACTTTTAGGGGCTAATATTATCAATTGGGTAAATTTTAAATGTTTTTCCAAAAAACTATTCGCCAATTTCCATTTTTTCTAAAAATTATTCGCCCACATTTTATATTATAAAATTATTTTACCCTTAAAAAAGCCAATTTTTTTAATAAACTAATATAAAATCATTACAAATATAAATATTTTTACAAAACTATTGCCAAACATTTTACAATTCTACATATTTGGGACTAGTAATATTCGCCAAGGTTTCTAAACTTTAAGATAAACTTCCATCCTTAAAATTTTCCTTGGCCTAGTTTTCTTAAACTCATTCGGAAAATATCCCCCATCTCTCCTATAAGGGTGATAACGATGACAGTCATAGTGCCTATCAGAACTAGAATTAGAATAGTACTTGTGTCCATCACCTCTCCTATCTGAAGTATCCAAGAATCTTCCATCTCTAACCATGTCATCATTATCAGGCATGTGCCCACCATGAGATCTACTACCATATGTCCCATTTGTTTTTTCCTCCTTCCCATGGATTATATGAAGTGGTACCTGTCTTTGCAATTTTGACAAACTCTGAAGGATTAATCCATTAAATTTTGCTTGTTTCTCCTGTGCCTGCATTATTCTATCATTATCTTCCTTGCAACTTCTTAATTCTTTCTTCAATCTTCTTAATGTTTCCATTAAGTCATAAGAATTTCCAACACCATTTTGCTCATCTAATCCATAGGGAGAGTCTAGTCTACCATCTTGCTAGTCATCTTTGTTGTTTTCTTCATGCAAGGTATATCATGTGAGCTAAACCAAAATATAAACATAATCAACATACATCAGTATAGTTCGGGGAGGGTATCTCATCTGCAAGATCAGCCAAATTAGTGAAATGCATGTATAAACATAATCATAATAGTATATATATGTCATCCTAACCATAGTCTAGTCACCAATGCCTGACCATATCAACCACACACAATGAACTCGTGCATGACAACTATAACCATGTCAATGTATGCATAATCAACATATGTATGACATGCATGTATACACGATACATACAAGCAATGACATGCATAACGAGTTCATAACCAACCTATACTCATCATAAACACATCCAGCATCAACACCATCTGCTTTCACATGGTGACACCACTACAACCATGACCAACACCATGCATATGCAATAAGCACATGAGCTGCAAGCATAAATAACAAATATGCCACTGATATTAATGCATGACCAACACACCGCCCATCCAGTCCAAGGGGTGAACCATGCTCTGAGACCACTCTGTAACACCCTCCTCCCATATTTACCCAAGTTAACTGGTCCACTAGGCTAAACATTTGACGAGAGGCTACTATGATCCGATTCAACTCCCCATGTATAGTTAAGGAAGTGGAAGCAGCAAAACACAACCAATCTGACCTTATGCACATGCTACAGAACCTCTAGGAGCCAACAAACCTTTCTAGATGACCAACCCCTAAGGAAACCCAACATCTTACTGACCTAGAGCCCCATTTTTCGCTCCCGTGACATGGGAATGCATGTGACCAGGGCCCTGCAGTCTCTCTCACAACAAGGGCATGCAAGTGACTAGGGTCTTTTTTCAGCTATTTTAGAGCCAACGACCCTAGATTTTGTGCCACTTATTCAATGCTAGGTCTCAAGCCACTACCCAGAACTTCATGAAACTTCTATAAATGAAAAATAATGTTGAAGTAATGATACAAATAAAAATACATAGACAAATACTTGATTGGACCCCTACTAGTCATGACAAACATTTTGTCAAACATGTCACACATATGCATTCTATAGGCCATAACGACATATCTTAGCATAGGGGTCTCATACTTATTTGAGAATCACTTAGAAGCTTAGATGACTTATCTCATTTATTGCATTATCATCTATTAGGTCATATATTCATTGTTAATTCATTTACAAATCAAAACATGATGAGAGAAATACATCATCAATCTCATAAAATATACTCATAACCAACATATAAACAATAGAAATAATAAGGGTACAATAGTCATACAACACTACCATGTTGTTTCTGACTATGAGTCTGTCAGCTTGAAGAGATGTCACCAACATCATGTCCAATAGCTTCAATTGCCTTAGCAACCCACTAAGGTAGACAAGGGGTTTAGGAACTGTCATTCACTCAAAAAATTTTATTAGGATATGTAACAGTTTCATTTGATGTGGACTAACTATGACTTGGGAACAGATCTCGAATGATTGGTCGAAATGCCAAATGAGGGAACAGACGATATAATTTTTGCAACAATACCAAAGGGATCACTGTGTAATAGACTAGAGGGAGAGTTCAAAAACTTAATACCTAAAGTATTCTCATCAAAGATCATGTTTCTACTTATGATGATCTGTTGCTTAATAGGATTGAAAAGGGTAACCAAGGAATCAGGTTACTAAAGCCTTGAGGTTGGTCTATGTACATTTCTTCCTCAATGATCTCATGCTCATTGTGGCCATCTTGGATATCGAAAGCTTATGTACTATTTGATAGAAAAAATAAACTTCAATATGGCTCAATGAGTAATGGAGCTCACTCATATGTAAACCATGACAAATTGTGGTTCAGAAAAGAAGTACATAACACAATTGAACCCATATTTTGAAATCCTAGAATATTTTCACCATTGCCTTCTCTACGATGGCAGAAGTTCCTAATGATCAATATGGTCATTGATGTCTTGGTTCAAGTTTCCCCATTATGTAATGTGATGCAACAAATGAATCTTTAGTTTATATATTTGGAAGTGTTGAGGCCAATGGAAACCTACTTTACAATGGTTCATTCAGCTGGAACACCACTTTTATACTTGTCTATTCAATATTGCCATCTTCAAGGAATGGATCTCCTTGCCAAGGACATTATATGGAAACATATTACAAACTGTTAGGATATCCCGACACATAGGAATAGTTAAGTATAACTTGGTCTAGTATAGAGTTAGGTAAAGTGCGTTTCTTTACTATGTACATTTGTAACTTACAATCCGACGATCATGATATGTAGTGATCTGATGGTTCATTCTCTCCTCGGTATTACCGACACTTGATCCGTGGCTTAACACTCGATTGGTCCATGAATTCTATTTAAAGCGCATGGAGGGTCATTTGTAGGTTAACCGGTTCACGAGAGAATCTTATGTAAATTTTCATTCTTTTATTAATAAATTGTCTGAAGTGGCCGCGTTGGCTCAGGTCGTGGACTGTTTCCCTCTTTGAGGGTTTTAACCACGTCAAAATACTGGTGTATTGATCTGTGATCTGCTTATGAGCGGTGTCCTTTGGTGTTTTGTCTGAGGAACTTGCCCTGTAAATTCCTACATGGTATCAGAGCTATTTCAGGGCTGCATCTGTTGGTGATCCAAATCTGAAGCCGGTACAACTGCATCCGACTTCCATCTCCTAAATCTGTTGTTTCTGACAGCTTTCGGGCTGAGAGGACTACTCTGTTATTTTAGGAGCATCCGTTCCAGTGAGGAACCCCTTTCGTTCCACGTGAAAAGGTTTTCGGTAGCCCTAACTGCATCATTTTTAAGATCTGGAGGTATACAATGTTTATTTGCAGTTTACAGTTATTTTCTCTTTGTTTATTTCGGTTTCAGTTTATTTAGCTCTTTTTTATTACCGGATCTATACCTTTCATTTCTACGTATACTCTTTGCCCTGCGACTCTGTGCGATCTGCGCAAATCAGACACAGAAAGGAGGGATTTTTCTCATGTGTATGCTCTTTTCTGCTGCGCCTTAGTGTGATCTCAGAAAATTAGAAACATTGAGGAAAATATTTCGTTTCTGGGTAAAGCTAACTTTAAGCCGTAAGGCTTGTTTTTTTTGTATGTCCGTGTTGGGTTTTGTGCTTTTGTTTTGTAGGGAGAAAAAGAACTTTCTCAAGCAAACACGCAATCCAAAGCATCAGTGACCAAAAGAAAACAAAGGCCCCCGTCTCTCTCTCTCTCTCTCTCAAACTTTTTGTTTAGCTCACTTGGTTCAAAGCTAATTTATGAGAGTAGAGGTCTTTGGTTCAAATCTCCTTTTTTTTGGAAAAGGGGCGTTTTTTTTCATTTCCGCACATTCCCGCACTTTGTCGGTGCCTTCATCAACGTTTTTTCAAAAAGCCATGACTTCTTCATCCGGAAGCCGTTTTCAGAACTGTTTTTTTTTAACCAGCCTAATTTTTCGAGATCTTTCGATTGGAACACTTAGTTTCAGCATATATAGCTTCATTTTCTGTTAAAATGGAAAGTCCATGCCAAGTTATTCTTGACAGCACCAACTACTTCCAATGGTGGTCCTACATTGTGGATTTACTTAGAAGTAAAGGTCTTTACAAAATAGCCTCAGGCCAAGAAACCAAACTGAAATATGAAGAGAAAGCAGCTAAATGGGAAAATAGGCAAGATCAAGCATGTGGGTTGATAGGGATGTCCATTTCTCTAGATCTTAGATTCCATATTGCAGAACTTGATACTCCTGATGAAGCAATGAAGCAGATTACTAAAGTTTTTGGAAGAAAAAATGAACTTAGAGCCCATCAACTTGAAAATGAGTTTCTTACATTGGACCCCAATAATTTTTCTTGCATTGAAGATTTCTTGTCCAAGTTTAAGACCCTTAGACTTCTCTTGGAAGGTGTTAAGTTTAAGAAAGAAGATAGTGCCCTTATTTATTGCGTTCTTACTAAGTTGGGACCAGCCTACTCTGTGCTTGTTTCCACCTTCCATTCTACAAGAGAAGCCTTCATTTCTCAAGGACATGACTACAAGCCCCCTTCCTTCGAAGCTTTTGTGATTCTTTAATAAGAGAACAAGAAAAACTCTTACACCTTGGTCTTCTTAATCTTGGAAACTCTTCTAAGAAAGTGTTAACTTCCCAGTAGCAACCAAACTCAAAGAATCCTAAGAAGTCGTATCCTAAAAGGAATGGTCCTAAACCAAACAAGGGTCCTAAGCAATTTCAGCCTCAAAATGAAAAATCATTTCACAAGAATGATAAGGCAAATAAAAACAAAGGGAAGAAGACTGATAGACATTGCCACTTTTGTAATCGAGATGGCCACTTAGAATCTAAATGCTTTAAGAAGATGGAAGCCTTGGAAGCAGTAATGAAGAAGCATAACATCCATTTGGAGCACTCTTCAAATTCATTTTCAGGAATGGCACTTTCTGCATGTGGTTGTCAAGCATCTCGGTCTGGATATGCACTAAATGTATCTTCTTCCTCTCATTCTCATGAGTGGCTCATTGACTCTGGAGCTTCTTATCACATGGCCAAAAATAAAGCCATGTTTTCTTCTTTAAATGATTGTAACACCAAAAATATATATGTTGGTGATGATAGATCTCTTAGTGTTGTGGGGACTGGAACTGTTCATATAGACAATGGTCAATTTAATGATGTATTATGTGTTCCAACCTTATCCTGCAACCTTCTATCTGTATATCAGATAACTCATTCAGGTGAAGGTAAAATCGTTTAATTTTCACCTCAAGATGTTGTAATTAAGGACCTAAGAGATCCTAGACAGATTTTAGCTACTGGCATTGCTGATGATTCTACAAGGTTGTATAAGTTTCACAACTTTGGGTCATCAAATCTTCCCTCAGTATTTGTTGCTTATAATGATGAAGTGAGCAAACTTTGGCATGAGCGATTTGGTCACTTAAACTATCGCTCTCTTCAGAACCTATGTAAAGAAAATATGGTGGCAGGTCTTCCCATGGTATCTTGCAGAGATGGTGTTTGTTCCGGATGTGTACTCAGAAAACATCATCGGGACAGTTTTGAAAAACGTGCCTCTTGGCATGCCTCGACCCCTCTACAGCTTGTGCATAGTGATTTATGTGGTCCACTTTCAGTTGTTTCCTTCTATGGCTACAAATATTTCTTAACTTTCATTATGATTGCTCCAGACGCACTTGGGTATATTTCTTAAAACTCAAGAGTGAAGTGTTTAACCAGTTCTTGGCCTTTGTTGAAAAACAATCTGGAAATCAAATTCTTAAGCTAAGATCAGATAATGGCAGAGAATATGTTAAAAACGACTTCATCAACTTTTGCACTGAGCATGGAATCCAAATGCAACATACTGTTCCATATACTCCACAACAAAATGGTGTAGTTGAAAGGAAGAACCGCACCTTAAAGGAAATGGCTAATTGTATGCTTCAATCTAAAGAACTTAGTCTTAACTATTGGGCAGAAACAATTAACTGTGAAAATTACATATTAAATCGCACTCCTACTAAGGCTTTAAAGAATATCACTCCAGAAGAAACATGGAGCTCAATTAAACCAGATGTGAGTCACTTTCGTGTTTTTGGAAGTGAAGCATGGGCCCATATTCCAGATGAGAAACATAAAGCCTTAGAACCAAAGAGTGAAAAATGTATTTTTGTTGGATATTCTGAAGATGTCAAAGGATATAGACTTATTCCATTTAAGTCCAAAAATGTTATCATTAGAAGAGATGTAAAGTTTGATGAAAATAAATCGGCCTACGAGCCTAGTTCGGCGCATGTGCCACCTCTCTCTATCTCTTCTACTTTTGAACATATTTCTTCTTCAGATGATGAAAGTGAGGATGACAATCCTCCCCCACCTTCTCAGGATCCTCCTTCAGCTCCTTCACTTCCAAAATGGGTCCGTGCTACTCGGGATGCAGCAGGTGATCTTGCCGGCGATACTACAGATCAACGTCATACACGTTCTCAGTTCAAAAGAGCCTCTTCTCTACTGGCTCAAGTCTCAGCAAATTATGATCCTGACACCTTTGCAGAAGCTTCAGGCCATCCAGATTAGGACGCAGCTATGAATGAAGAATATCGTTCATTATTGGCAAACGATACATGGGATCTTGTTCCTCTACCAAAGGGACGAAAACTTGTTAGATGTAAATGGGTTTACAGAACCAAGTCTGGACCAGATGGGAAAGTTGATAAACATAAAGCTCGTCTTGTTGCTAAGGGTTTTTCACAGGTTGAAGGCATTGACTACACTGAAACCTTCTCCCCTGTTGCCAAAATGAATTCTATCCGCCTTGTTCTTTCCCTTGCTGCCTCTTTAAAATGGGAAGTCCATCAGATGGATGTTAAATCTGCCTTCTTGCATGGGGACTTGCATGAAGAAATCTATATGGAACAATCCATTGGCTTCATCCAAACAGACTCCAGCCTTGTATGTCGACTTAAGAAATCTCTTTATGGTCTCAAGCAAGCTCCTCGGGCTTGGTATGCCAAAATGGATAACTTTCTTTTAGAATCTGGCTTTTCTAGGTGTCATTCTGACAATACTGTCTACACCAAGACAGTGGGAAACTCTCTTATCATCCTTGTTCTTTATGTTGATGATCTTATTCTTACTGGTAGTGATCCCATCCTTATAAACCATGTGAAGTCCAGCCTTAAAAAGAAATTTGAAATGACAGACTTAGGACACTTACACTATTTTCTCGGTCTTCAAGTCTTGCAATCCAAGGAGGGTATTTTCCTTTGCCAGTCCAAGTATGCTTGTGATCTTCTTCGTCATTTTCACATGGAAGATTGTAAGCCAGCTCCTTCTCCCTATTAGTCTGGAGTCAAACTTTCAGTCACTTGTACTTCCCCTGAAGTTGATGCTACCTTATACCGACAACTTGTAGGAAAACTTTTGTATCTAAACCATACTCGTCCTGACCTTTCCTTTGCTGTTGGTCTTATTGCTCGATTTTTGCAAACCCCACGTGAAAGCCATTGGAAAGCAGCTAAAAGAATACTTTGTTATGTTCAAGGTACAGTTCAGTTTGGAATTCATTACAGTGCCGAAGCATCTCCTCTATTGGTTGGTTTCACTGATTCTGATTGGGCCGGTGACCCTGATGATCATAAGTCTACTGCCAGTTATGTGTTCACTCTTGGTTCAGGACCTATTACATGGGCTTTCAAGAAACAAGCTGCCATTTCTCTTTCTTCCGCAGAAGTAGAGTATTATGGTGTCGTAGAAGCTATTAAGGAAGCCTTGTGGCTTCATCAGATCCTATCAGAGTTTGGCTTTCAGCAGCAGCATCTGACTACACTTTGGTGTGATAATCAAAGTGCCATTCAACTATGCAAAGATCTAGTCCAGCATCAGCGTAGCAAACACATTTAACTACACATGCACTTCATCAGAAAGCTCATTCATGACCATGTTCTTGAAGTG